>JAANSQ010002966.1:0-10903 GCA_036850885.1 Lepidocyrtinus dapeste
ACTATTGTAATTACTTATATACGAAATTTTGAAATTCTAGCTATAAGGCTTAATTTTTTTTGATAATTAGAAATAAAATTGTGTATAATATGCTACACGTTTTACTTGCAACGCAGTTAAAGAATTTGGCAGTTGTACTTCGTGTGAGAAAAAATGGATGTATTGTATCCAGCCATTTTCTTCATGAAGTAAGCCAACATGCAACGTTTGTTCTCGTTGTAATCCATATGATCAGAAAGGAAGAAATACATATTAGACGTAATTTAGAAAAAAGATAGAAACCGAAGTTGACATTAAGCTCTCATGTGCTGTATCAAATATCAAAGAAATGGCCAAAGTAGAAGTAAAACAAAAAATGGAAGACGGTTTAGGTCGTGTGGGAGAGAAGGCATAAAAGCCTCTCGGAGAAAAGGAATTACATATTTGGTAGGAAGACGGGAAAAAAGATCTTCATTTTTTTATTGCTATTTTTTTATTTTATCCATTTCTGAATCCCCTATTTGAAGCTTAAGCAAAGAAAAAGATGAAAGAAACAGGGTCACACCGGGGAACAAAAGAAAAAGCAGAAAAGTTTACAAAAATTGATTAGAGCACACAAAAAGCGAATGGAGAAGTAAACTTGTACATGTTATGAGTCCGCTTGAGAATGAATACATAAGTAAAATGGAGGAAAGAGTCAGCCAAAATTTTTAAAAGTATAAATAAAAATAGAAAAAAAGTTGCAATGTCAGATTATAGAAAATGTACTCGTTTCAAAGGAAAGAGAAAAAAGAAGAAAGAATGACTTCATCTTCTTTTCTCTCTCTCTCTTGGGTTGGTGATTGTTGAAGCGAAGTGAAATGAAATTGAGTGGAGGATTCCGGATGGATGGAAGAACAGAGGAAGAAAGAAGATGAGAGGATTGCTAAGGCTAGAGTTAAGCATAAAGAAAAGATGAAGAAAAACGAAACGTGTCTTGTATATTTTACCCAAGTTAGGCTTTTGTAAGTACGACCGACAGAAGAAAAAAAATATACTACAGTTGAAATGTAGCCGAACAATGTTGTTTTCCATTTCATTCTGATGAAGCAACTTAAGTAGAAAAAGATAGACGCCATAGCATTAAATGTACATGTTCATACTACATTGACAGCGGTGCAAAGCAAAAAATGAAACTAACTCAACTTGCCTCACCCAATTTTAAAAAATCTTTTGCTTTTTCCTGGTAAAGAATGAATAAGATTATGTAGGGAAACAATCTTCTACTCATTTCTATGCGCCGTAAGAGTTAAAATACAGGAAACTGCAAAAATTGCAAAGTTCAGGCAAACGTGGAGAGTTTAGTATAGTTTCTCGCAGTCCCAGTATAACACCTTTTCTCTCTCCTTTTTGTGAATAAAGTGAAAAGTACGATGGACCATGTAAATGTGCATCTGTTTCGATACTCTTCCCGTTTTCTTGATAATTGGGCGAGATAAAAAGTCAGTCTCTGTTTTTCCGAAAATGAAGCAAAAAAGTAGAAGTTGTTTGAGTCCTCTGCCATGAAAATGGAGAGATTAGGGTGTTGTTGGAAGCCATACGATAAGGTCACAAAGTCACCATTTTCTCTTGTTTTTACTTTCCACTACGTTCCTTACCTACCATATTTATTTATCAATTCATATCGTAAAAGTTAATCTTATCCCATGCACTTCGTCTCTATTACGTTAGTTTGCTCGTTTACGATCCATACAAAAACTGAGTCGGGCCAAGTTAGGGGATAAATGACAGTAGGAGATATTGAAGGGGACGAGAAAAAGTATTCTTCGACCTCTTCAAACCCAACTATTTTCTTCCTTTCTCCAAATCTTTTTCGCTCTGCCTTTATTTGTCAAAGTTTATCTTTCATTTTAAAGCAAGGATGATAATAATAATAACATCAAGATGAATTGAGTATATCAACGGTGATGGTGTGTGCATCGCGCACAAAATTCCTGTAAAACAAACGAGAAAATGTCTTTTGTTTCGAGGAAGGGGTTTTAATGTCAAGACATAATGTTTAAAGCTTTGCTCAATGAAAATATGATTACACACACTCCATACATACGTTTGTTCTTGTTCTGCCAGTGATTCCTTCCAGTCATACATGTAAGTAAGGCTAGCTTATGTAATACCAAAACTTTTGAATGCAAAACTGGCTACATGTTACCATACAAAATTTCAACAATTTTCAGCATTTCTTGGAACAAGGGTCAAACATTATACGTGTATAAGTAATAGGCATATATTATTTTGGCAAGAATTTAGACCCTAGACAGCTGGAAAAGGGAGATGATACTTGTGATAATATTCAGAAGGAAGAAAAATGATTTTCTCATTTTTGTTATTGCATTGCTACACAGTCACAATCTACACAGCAAAAGTTCAAATGGAATGCCCTCCGCCGCTTTTTTTTTAAGAAACGACGTAGAAAATATTCTCCCTTCTTTAATGGGTATATAATACGAAGAAGGGAGCAATTCCAGTAACATATAGTATTTTCAGATTTGAATCAAATGTTAAGACAAACTCCATATAGTATCAGTAGTAGAAGAAAAACTGGAAGCATAACCCTGAAATTCAAATCTTTACCTGAGCAGTATAAACAAAAAATTTTGGAGGGATAATTTTTAGCTCTATTCAAGGCCGTGTTTTCTTTGTAAAACAAAAAAAGTAAAAGCCGATGTAAGAATATCAAAACAAAAGGATAACATTTGACCCTGGGCGATTTAAAAATAATTCTCTACTGGAAAGAGTGCGGGACAAAAATTAAGCCACAACCATTGGTTTGAAGCGCTGAAAAATTTGCTGGACTTTAGTGTAGCCAGTTTGGGAGAAGCCGATGACGATACCCTTACTTCAACCGTTGACAACGTCATGACCAACATAAATTTACGCTTTGGTTTTTGAAACTGAAAAGGAAAGTTTCTTTTTGTGACGGGGGAACAAGGGTGAAAGTGGTGTTGTTGTGTTTTTTCTTNTTCTTGGAGAAGTGTACGCTACTCCATGCCACATTCCAAGAAGATTGAGATGAACAAGAAGGAAGGAAGGAAGGAAATGGACAAAAGTTGTTGTTTTGTGGCCAACTTTCCACCGTACAAGAAAAGAAGAATGAGAGGAACAGAGAACAAATGAGACAAGCAACAAAATGAAGTCTCTACATCGAGGGTACTCAAAAAGAGGAGCGAGGTAATGTTGCAAGTTGCAACTATTATTGCGTAAAATACGAAGACAATGTCATTCTACTCCTACTGCTTGATATACACATTAATAATAGAAAATGATTTTGGGAAAAGGAGTAAAATATGGTGGCTTTCTACATCCTCAGTAAGTAGAGGGAAGTTGTAGGTTGTATTCAAGTCACTTTAAAATAGAATTGTAATTTTGGTGGTTTTGGTTTTAGTTGTTCTGCCTTGTCTCTCCCATATTCCCACACGTTTGTAAAACTGATGTGATGTACTTATACACGTATGCCAGTATATGCATGGTAGACGAATGTATTCGAATGTTTTGTACCTCATTTTCCTTTTAATTTCACTGAAGATTTAGGATATTCCAAATTGGAATGCTGCATGAGATCAAGGAATACCTCAATACCTTCTTTCTGCATTACACTTTACAACCCACGCCATCAGCTAAACAAGATCGATTCCCTCTTCATACTCAAAACGTTTATTATTCAGCCATCCGACCAGCAGTCTACCAAGCTCTTACACACAGCAGCCTCATTTAGTTGCACAACAATTTACACGGATGGAAGAAAAAAGGGTTAGTTTTCTTCTCATTCCGAATGCAAGGAACACTTATGATCTCTACGGAAGAATGCAAAATTTGGGGGCAAACAACATTAATGAAAAATATTTGGTGCATCTATCCCATCCTTTTGTCATGTAATGGGGAAAATAAACATTCCTATTTCTTCCATGCTGGAATGCGAGAATCAGATAGAATGATAATGTCTTACACTTTCAGTGCATACAATTTCATCGAAACTTTGTAGTGATGTTCCGAGTTATTATGATTTATTGTATAGCCAGTACAGCGCTATTTAGTACATATTTATGCATCTACACTTAACTTCATTGCTAAAGCTAAGGTACTGAACTTGTGTATGTTTATTAATATAACTTTAGCGTCAAAATTATGATACAAAACATATTTAGGTATATTGCATGAATCAAAACCAGCAAAAGAGGGATATATATTTAGGGTAATACGTTCTCTCCGGGAAAATAATTGAGGAAAATCTCAAGCAAGAGGGAACATGCAGGGGATGATATGGAAGAAAAAGTGGGACTTTACATTGGCGCATCAACTGACGATCCGGAATTCATTCCTTGAAGAGATGGTGGCGGTGGTTTTTTGAACCAGATAAAACTATTCTTGGAGGATGTAAGTTGAATGTAAAAGGAAAGGATTATAGTTACGCTCCTTTCTCAAAGCAACAAAATACATGTTTCGTTTTTATCTCTCCAGCAGTTCTGGTTGCATTGGAACTAATCGCCACAATTTGTAAACTTCCTGCTCTAGTTTTTCCAGTAATATATGGACATACCAGCAGACACCACAAAGGATCACCAATGCCAGCATCATTATCGTGATAATTTAAAAGCATGGTTGGTATGTACATACAAGTAAATCATGATGGCAGCGGTAATTTTAATAGACTTCAACGACTCGCACGGTTTTACTTAGGAGCAGAAGCAAACAAGCGAAACAAAAAGCAATACGTCTTCATTCATTGTATCACTTTTTCTCAGTTTGGTTCTTCCTCCACCGAAACACACATATGGAGCACTCTCCACCATTCCGAACGTACAACATATAAGTTCATTAAGCACCATTCCTGACTGCTTCTATTTCTTCCCTCAATTATTATAGTAGACAAGTGAATGTCCCCTTGGCAATTTCACTTAGTTTTATTTTTCACATTTGTTTTCACTATATTGCGTATTCCAGTCTCTATTTCGACTCCAAAACTAATGCTAAATACTGGGGCTAGATCATATAAAAAGTTTTGGACGTAAGCTATAAAAACCGGTATGGGCTCCATGGTTTCGTATGCAATAATAGAAAACGGTAGTACGGTGAAAATACTATTGTGTATTTTCCAAATTGTCTTATGCGATCTCCGTCCATCCAATGTACTATTCTGCATAGATGTATGCACAAATTGTAACTCAAGTTTTTGTATTCAAACCAGAAGGGAAAGTTACCATGAATGGAATCTGCTTACAGCTCTTGATTATGAAGGCAAGTTGAAGGAATCAAGAAGAGGAGGAAACCCCCCAAAAAATACGTTTTCTCTCAAAATCCATCGTGCTTTCTCTTTTTTTATCCTACTCACATGCCACACTTGAAGAAAATTGGAGGTAGAATACTAACTACATCTGAACATCGAGTGTTCTTTTTGAGAAGTGGGAAAAATAATACGGATGATCGTTGTGGTGCTTGGTGTTAGTCTATGGCGGCATTGATGATGTCCCTCCGGATTATTCCTGAACACGGCTGTACTAGCCACGGCTTGGTTGAATACAGATAAAAGCCAAAATACTTTTCTAGGAAAATACCAGAAAGTTTAGTAGGGCTAAGATAAAACCAAACTCACTTTTTAATAACAAATAGTTTTATTTTAACCTTCTAACATTATAAGAAACCCTGTTCAACTTGGTGTTTAACAGAAAAAAAAATTATTGCTTTAGCCAATTCCCACCCAGACACCTTATCATCATCTGCTTCCCATCAATGTCAACAAAGGGAAAAAACCGAACCTGAGCAATCATAATACACATGATTACAATTGTTATCGTCTTCATCTCTCTTGCTCTATATTTCCTACAGTTTCTGCACTATCAATCCTTTTAAACGTAGATGGTAACCAAAGTGGATAAACTGGAGCGAAAGAATAGGTTTTTACCCATTTTATGTGCTTGAGTACACAACTGGGGTTAGAAAATAAAAGGATATAAAGAAGTAATTTCAGAAACGCTTTTATTTTTATTAGCAGATGAATTATGACTCGCTGACCCAATTTTTTTCAGTTTAAAACTAAACCAACAAAAGAGCTCACCAGGGTAAAATGGAAAAATATTGACATTGCTATTGACTATAACAAAAATGCTATACACTTAAAACATTAGGTTTCAGTTATTTTCAAAGGCAAATCTGTATTACGAAAAAGCACATCCCATGACGAATGTATTCCTGGCCGGAATACCGTACACAATACGTATTACATAACTAGTGTTGCCACAAATACGTGAAGTACCATTAATTCGTCATACTTTTTTACATACTCTAGTATATAAGCAAAATTAAGGCAGTGCATCACCAATTGCTGCTACTTCTTAGCATGCTTCAACTTTGCATACATTTTAAGAAAAATTCCAAACATGAAATTAGAATTAATTGTGATAGTAATTTAGAGTGACTCGTGGAGACACAGAGGAAACATATAAACATCTACAAAATATACATAACTTAGGTATTACTGTTTAATACAAGCTCAGTCACACAAGCAGCCCAAATACAGTTTACTACTCGTACAAAAAACGACTCAAGCTTTCTCTTCGAACTGATTAGGTTGAAATTTAGAAAATAAAAATTCCATACATTTTTTCCATACGAATCTCGTTACGTATTTTTGCCTTTGTTTCATTTTATTCCTTTGAAAAAGCAAAATAAATTTGGATTACTTCCACTCACTTATCAAAAGAAAAAATACATGAAAGAAGATTTAAATTGAATTCCATCCTTGTTGTAAAGCTCTGATAAGAATAATCATTACATTTTAAAAGTTATTGAGTTGAAGTGTCTTTCTTTATACTCTAGTTTTGAGCTGATGCAATTTTCGTTTTAAACCTTTATTAGAGCAATTAAACGCTACAGAAATATTTTTGATTAATGTTTCTATTTACACGTATATTTTTACCATTAAACTGCCTTCCAACAGCTTTATTAGGATTCGTTTGCTAAGTTTATAATTCGAAATGTTTTGCTTACTTTTATTTTACTTGTGCAAAATACCTACTGCTTGTGAACGTTTCCTCCGTGTTAGACATATGTATCATTCTCAAATATCACCCTACTCTCTCACTGATCCGTATAACGTTTGGAAAATCTTGTGGTGTGGATGCCGCAAGCAGTTTTTAAGCGTAGTAGAGAGCTAATGAGCTCCTACGAAAAATGAGTAGCAAAAATCGGATTAACAAACGAGGACTGATAACATTTCTCCACTATTTCAATCAATTTTCCCCGCAGGCTATTTATACATACAGACAAATTCCGTGAAAAGTCTGCCATGCGTTACATATAATTATATAATCACTACGACAGCTTTATGCAGTATCAGCTAACATGGAGCTTCGCATGATCTAATAATTTCTCCTTAATCCCGTTCCTCGAGGTGGACATATGCATAAACGCAATATTTATAGCTATTTTATAAAAACATTGAATTCTTTCCCAGTAAAATATAGGAATCTAATGGGATTATGGATTATGAAGAAATAGAGATCTTACGGAAATGTTTTACAGAAAATAACTTTTATTTTAGAGAGTATAAAAAAAACTGAAGAAAAGTACCTGATCTCGTTTGGAGCATGACAAATTACGGGTAAAAAAGTGTTTTCATTTTCGTCAACTGGAAAATTAGGAAAAAATTGGAACTTAATTTTCACAATTTCTCCTACCCCATCATCCATTTATCCATTCAAAGAACCTAATCTCCCATCAAAGCTTCGTTACATCACTTTCTTTCCCCGAGGCTATTTGGTGCTCTCTTCGTAGTCGTTGTTATGCAGGGTGCACATTTGAAAACATACGCCAACATATTATTAGGCTGACAATAACGCGAGATATAAAGTAAAAAAGATGCGAACCGCGTAATCACGACAGGGGCGAGTAAAAATAGAATAAAATAGCTTTTTCCACTCGTAAAGGAGTGAAATTGGTGAGGTGCCTTCCGGCTTTATTTGTCTCTCAGTCTAAAGGCTCGGATTGAGTTGTGTCGTCTCTCTTTATCTCATTTGCTTCTATAATGATTCAATGAAGTAAAATACATTGATGGGGACGATAAGGAAGTCCTGTGTTGGGTGCACGTTATCTCATCAGTTTCATTCCCACATCTTCTATTCTAAAGCAACCGCTGAACGACAAGCTTTACTCATTCATCCAACCTTTCACGTCTCTTGAAATTTAGAAAAGCTCGCTGTTAATTTTTTCTTTGAGAAATTGTCGACATTATGTAAAATACGGAAGAAAATGAGGGATAAAAAACGAGTGCTATCATTTATTATGATTATGAAACAAGTTTCTCTTCCTCTGAAGAGTCGATTCTGATGAATGAATAACATTTGGAAACTTACTTTTTGGAAGGTAGGCGGTGTTATAGTAAGTACGTGTGGAAAAGAGGAAGATGAGCTAATTTAATCTTCTAATCAACATCGTCTACATTCTACATCATCCCAATCATCACGCTTTGCCAAAACCATCTTTTTATTCGAGTGCAATACAGTCAGCATTGCATGGTTCTAGGAACCCTTTCATACACATATTTTCCCTTGATTCATCAACATCCTGAGTTTACCCTCTTTGCTTCAAGTGAGCTCTTGGAAAAAAAAAATTTTAGGTTGAATTAGAAAGGAGTTGTTGATGAGAAGTGAGTTTTCTTTTCATCCCGATAAGTACACCATTGAATACGTAAGAGAAATTGACAAAAACCCACGCGAGACCGGATCAAGTGGATAGTGCAATTTTTCAACATGGTTCATTGGCATCGCTTCAGCTGACTTGCTAGTCTCAATTTGAGCGGATTCAAATAAAATTTGAACCATGGACGTGCGGAACGTCTATTTGTGTGCACTATGCATGCATAATATGCTCCACTTGAGTAGCATTATGGCATATCTCAAATTGAAAAATAAATAAGTTTTATGAAATTTTCACTTCAGCTCATAATGACAATATACGAATAAAGACATGATCGGCATGCAATCAAGTCCGATTAGAATTTCGATGGCGATTATTCAATTTTCGTCGAGAACAAATTAACTTGTTGGCCTTGTCCCGTATAATAATAAAAGCGAAATGGAATCCTTTCAACACATTATCTTAATTTTGATTCTTAACCAGTCGCATCGCATCCAAACCCTTTTTCATGGACATGCATTATCCCTTTAGAGAACATGTTTGTGTACTCTAAACCTCCAGGATTTTCAATAGCAGCTGAGTTGGAACTGAATGTGAAGCTTCTCAAAGAGATGCGGTGGACATTAAAACCGCATTAGCGATACAGGAACTAAGCAATACTCGCTTCAAAAATTTTATTCGTAGTAATGTGACACAAAGGAAATAAAAAAGTCCTTTAGATGCGTATACCCTGGCTACTAGTGTGTCCATAGTTCCAATTTTTGGTGGAACACTGAGATATCTCAAACTTTCCGAACAATATCAGCGCACTGGAAAGTGAAAGGGGATTAGTGATTTCACTCCTGTATACGAATGCTAACTCCATGCTCTACACTAGAGCATAGCTGATTGCATTACAATACAATGCAACGAGATATCCTATTTTTTGTAAATACGGACATTAGGTGCGAAACTACATGATAATGGTTTTTCTCAGGGTGCGCCTTCTCGAATACTGATATTCTGAAGAAAAACTGATGAAATTATATCACAGAAAGGGACAGCAGCAGGCAGTCTCCTCAATTTCCCTGAATGTCAAATAACGATATTGCGACAACAATGAACAATATTTTTACAAACATCTCATCTCAGTACAATAAAAAAAAATCCAAGCAAGTGGTGTTATGCAATATTTGAGGGAATCGCAAGCTGAGTCAGACACTGCGTTATATCCATTTTATTCAACTTTTGAAAAAGGAAGTTCGCGTAAGAAGTGGTTTCCTGCCCTTCTTTCCACACCCATCTCACTGTGCTTCACCACTAGCACGAGCCTCAATTCCATGGCAATGATTTCTTTTCACTTTCAAAACATATTTACACTTCATATTGGAAACACTTAAGAAGCCATACATATTTTTATACCACTATAAAGTAACCACCTATACTCCAATAATCATCCCTACTTTAAAGCAAATATCTTACTCGAATTTTTCTAGCACCATGGAAATGCTTTGTGATGAAGAAACCGCCACATATATTTAGTTCCAATACTTATCCGATCGATACTGAGAAAAAAGATGACGGACACAAAGCCTTTCCGATGATTAAAATGAAAGTAGAGCTAAAAAAAAGTCAGGTATGAAAAATATGGCAAAGCAATTTCCTATTCGGGAAAAAGAAATACCAAAACCATATATGACTATGGGTGGTCGTGCTACGCCTTTACACTTTCTCAATTTTATAGTATTTATTATTATAACGGCAGAAAGCAATAAGGATGCGATGAGCAAACCTTTGTGTGTGACCTCTGCTGAATACGGTGAAAAACTTTAAAGGCCCTACATTATTTTCCATAGATGCATGAGTGATAGAATGAGCCCTTAACTGGTTTGTGAGTACTGTGCAATAAAATGTATGCGGTATGATTGTACTAAATAGTGTTTTTCAGTATATTCCAGGTTTTTGCTTCCGGTTCCATCTCAGCGTGATGTATTCCATATTACTCATATTAAAATGAAAACATGTTTCCATACAAAGTTGATTCATAGTTGCAATCAACCAACACAAGTTGTTGTCCATTTTGTTTACGAAAGGTATGCATTAAATTATCAATATTGTAACTAGGTTTAGGTAGGGTTTCACTATGATGAAACTTTCCTTATATTTACTCACAATTTGCCATTCTCGCGTTCTTTTTTATGAAACAATCATTAAACCTTAGTAAGACTTTCATGGCTTTGGCTTTGACTCGCACATTCATTCGTCATTTTGACACGTC
>JAANSQ010002967.1:0-10902 GCA_036850885.1 Lepidocyrtinus dapeste
AATTAGTTTAACAATGAGCTAAGTTTTTTATCTATTACGAAGATATCTCAATATGCCAAGTGTACACAGGTAACAGCAAGTAAAACAAGTTTAAACATATTATGCATAAGTTTTAACTACGTTTCCTTCCGCCTATTTATAGTATGTATTCCATCTAAAAGTTTTAAACTTGAAATGTTATAGATATAAAAGACAAACCACGGCCGGTAAAAAATACAAGTCAATCGTACTCTCTTTCCCAGCATTTCTCCAATTTAAGAGTGTTTTAGATGTTGGAGTGGAGAAAAGATGCTTGGATGTTCATGTATCCTACTATCTGTGAACTTTTTCTGTCGTATCAGGCAAGTTGTAGCATGAACATTCACTTTTCTTCCCCCTTTCCGTTTTCCTTTTTTCATTTTCAATGTTGGGGTATTATTATAAAAAGCGTTGTGAATCGTTACGAGCATGTTGAAGAGAAGTAAAAGTTCTACTTTTCTTTCATAGAATACTAAAGGGGAATTTAGGAATTGAGTCCATTATTATCCCCCCGTTTTCTTTACTCCCTTTGCTTATACGTTTATATATTGTATCTGTTTATAGTTTATAGTTAGATACTTTGAGTTGTTCTAATGCAAAGAAGTAGAGTGGTAAGAAAGGAACTAGAGAGGATTGTCCCACGCTCTCAAGTAGTAAACTTACAAGTATGCATGCAAAAGGTTTCCTAAGATGAGATTTCTTATGCATGAGGATATACATTCGCTTCACAAAGATTTCGTGTGGTTTTTACTTTCTCGTACTTTTTTTCAAAATCAGATTGACTTTGATTCGATTTGTTAGTTGGGTGGCATTTTCTTCTACGTTCGATAGTACAATATAACCACCCATGATTTCCCCCATGAACTTACAAATTCTTTAGGGAAATGTCAATAGATATTCCAAAACTTTATATGTAACTATATATCTACCTACACTCTATAACCTAATGAATGCTTACATTGTAATGAGATGAGATGTAAAATTCCAACCCTAACTTTCAGACTGCAATTAGAAAACGGTTTTGTGGAAACGAGAAGTATACATGAGGGAAAACCAGGAAAACTGAAAACTTTTTAAACTCTTACGTCTTTCAGACTAAGGTATCTATTTCAGCTATGCGTACAATTTTAGGGTGGTAGATTGCTCAGATGCCATATTTGAATGTGCTGTCTGTTTTTTAATAAAAATGTGTGCTTTTGTTAAAGTTGGAAAAAGTCGGTTAAAAAGTATAATCGGTTAGACCCTAACTAAATACTAGAATGTGAGATACAATACTTTCAATTAAAAAGCTAGAACTTCCTTCTATGCTTAAATACACAGATTAAGATATTCATAATTCATATTGGGCTTAACCAAATTGATTTTAAGGAAAAATTCACGTGGAAGATTTACAAGGTAGGGTAGTGAAGTTAAATATAAATAGTGATAATTTTAAAGAGCATGATTTAAAGTTTTGGGAACCTCTAACGCAAAAAGTCTTTAATGTTTCCTAGCCAGGAGAAAATTCCGTAAATATTTGTTCGCAGAGATTAAAGCTGCCTTTGTATTAAATAAAGAGTCGTCATAGTCGTATATTCTTATCTCGGAAGAGTAAAGTATTCTTGTAAAAAATTTAGAATAAACGAAGGAGAATATCGGTTCATGTGAAATGTTTGTCAGGCTTATATAAACCATTTTTGTTTACGTAAGCATAAAAAACTCATCATAACTGAGAAATATTTCCACGTATACCAAACGTCTTAACCTAGCATAGATTAGCAAAAAATTATGCATAAACAAACTTTCGTACACACTTATTTGTCCTTGTCCAGCTTCATACAAATATAAATATCTCATTGCCTCCAAAATCTGTTTATTCTGTTCAAAATTTATGCAAATAATAATCGTACTGGTTAGATTAGTATAGAGTGAAAGATTTGATGTTTCGTAGTTTTTCCTTTTATAAGTATATCATTAACTTTTGGCTTCTTTCAACCTCTTCTACCGCTAAGATTAGCTTCAGCTGAAAAAGTTTATTCAAACTAGAGCTTTCACATGCTCGCAAAGGAAATGATCTTTGAAAGCCTTGAAAAGTTTTCAATTTGGTTCATTCTGTTCCTTTTACAGAATATATAATCCGTTATAAACCCATCTTCTAGTCCGTCATCAGTTATGTTCAACAAGAAATAGCTAGATTACATCCGAGAGATAAAGTAGTACCAGTAAGTCGTAAGACTCAGTAGCAATGGCAAGATTTGGCGAAACTTTATTCAAACCCTGTCCTCTGCTCTGTATATAGCATCTACTTACGACATTTTTTTTATTTCATCCGCTGAAAAATAGTTTGAGTGTAAACAGAAAATGTACTAAATGAAAAACACTTGAATACAAAGATAAACACTTATTGCAAGAAAAAGAAACGAAAGAAGATAAAAGGGTTCCCGGTCCTTCTTTGTTTAAACGATCTGGTTTTAATTTGAGCCTTTATGCTAAATGAATACCTAAAGTTTCGTCAATTTGTTAAAGATCCAGTCTTTTTTGGAGAAAGTAGCTTATTCCTGCTACTTTCTGAATATATTATCTTTTTACAAAGAATTCTGTGAATTACTGTAAAATCAAAATCATTACTGTAAAATAAAACTTCGTTAATTGATTCCTTAGTCTACTTAACATCCACACAAAAACAGATTATTAGTAGACCTGAAAATTATTCGATTATTATTATTATTCGGCTACCAAGGATTTTTGCAACTAAGTTTGATGATTTGTAAATAGGAGTTCAGTATTGAGAAAAGTATTCCCAAAAAAGCTCCTACATCAAAATTATTTGTCTTAAGTTCGCTTGCTTATACATTCTCCATTTGTATGAGATAGACACATACTTGCTGCACTCTCCTTCCTAAATTCTAGACAGTAGCTGGTTGGAAAAATAGGAAAAAATAAAATACCAGCAGCCTGTGGAGTTTTCGTTGCTCTTCCTCCCATGTTCGCATTATCATCATCGCTTTGGTAGTCTTCATTTTACACTTACTTTTTCATTTTACTTTCTCTTGTTCAGAAGCTCAGAAATATGTAAGTATATTTTTTGGATACATATGAATCGTAGCTAAGATAAATGTACTACTACAATAGAGTATTAGAAGTTGAAACATTTCAAGAGTGGTCCTTTACTCCTTTGCAGCCTTAGCCACTTTTATTTTCCATTTTTTTTCTTTAAGGATGCTAGCGAACACCAGCGTTTCCATTGGAATCACGTTCCTCAAACTTAGGTTATGTGCCATACATGTAGGAACCCAAAATCTTTATCAGTTTTCGTTCAACTCGCTCAGCTCACAGATGATAATAGAATAAGAAAGGGGACGCCACAACTGGAAAAAATCCAACTGGAGAATATCTGCTGACTAAATAAGTGTTGAACGGACCCATTCGAATTTTTAGTTCTCCAGCTTACTCGTTTACTCGACAGAAAAAATCGTTGAAAAATAAAACAGGCATTGAGTAAGCTTATGTAGCTGTTGCATCAATGTATGCTTACTATCGGTATTGTTGCTGTCGTTGTTGTTGAACGATCGGTTTAGTATAAAAATTTATTGTTTATTGGCAGTGGGAAAAGAATAAAAGGTGCTCACTGGTGATAGCTCTTGCTTTATGGGATATTGGTTTTATACGTGTCGCGGTTTTATTTCCGCTGCTTACTCAAACGCATGTAAGCTACAGTATTTTTCGATCGTATTGCTGTTTAGGAGTCATTTAATAGTAGGTTTCGTATATTCAGTGACATTTTGACTTTCACTGTTTTCATATGATTGTCTCTGAAAAACCGAAAATAAATTAAAAAACGGAATAATAAGAAGCAGGCCTTCAGCGTTAAAAGATTTTGAATCCAAACGTACGTATACGTATCACGTAAAAATATTCTTGGAAAGTGTATTGTAGCATGGAAGCTATAAAAAGGAAGTATTTTCAAACCTTCTCATGATAGGGGGCTATTGTTATAGGACGTAAAACTTTTACTTATCTTTGGAGGCTTTTTAGTGCATAAGTGAGAGGAAAGGGAGCAAGAATGATTTTTACGGCTCCCGTTTTGCCTCATCAAGAATAAAAGAAGGAACATGCCTTTTAACACAGCCCAGAATCAAATGCATAATATATGAAGGGAATGCAGCTGAATGTAAAGAAAGAGGCTGTGATAGTAATATTGAAAAGAGGAAATAGCCTTATGCGTAATCCTTGCTGTTTTATGAAAACCTTGCATAAAGATATGCTAGCTGAATCTTATGCCGGTTGAAGTAGTTCTCTCGTGCTTGAAATGAGCTCTCATCCTACATCAAACATATCTCTGCTTTTTATGAGAAGTGTTCTTACATAATGATGATATAACCCAGATTACAACCAGGGCTTTTACTTTTTCTATGAATACGGTACAGAAAAAAGTTGCAGAGGGAGAGTGAGAGTGATTAAAGAAAAAAATAAAGATACGTTCTTACTTTCTTTGTTACTTTAAAGAAAAAATCTTTAAAACATAAAATGCAGAGAAGTCTAGATCCTTTCGTTTGACGGCAGATACTTTTCTTATTTTCCTTTTAAGAGTAACTAGAACTCGCAAAGATACCTTTGGAGATGTCTATGCTTGCATATTCGTTTAGTGTAGTCATTGGAGAAGATATTTTCCGGGACAGCGTTTTCTAAAGTTATTACAAGATTGGTAGCCGAATAAAATAAAAATACTGTATGAACATAGGTGGTTGAAAGAGATGATGTGGCTGATGAGATACATAAAAGATATTTGCTGGGCAGGGATGAGAAAGTTTACATTGAAATCATGTAAGCCCGCAACTATGAAAAAATTTTAAGCCTACTTTCCTTGATCGCTTATGAAATAGAATTGAATGGGAAAGAAATGATGAGAGAAACTTAGACAAAGAGACAAGTGCTCGATCTAAGGAGACGAGTCCAAAACAAGCATGATTTCATCTCTCAACAAAATGTACGACCAAAGCATAGTACATACTTTATACAGTGAAAGTTTATGCCGCCCAACTTTTTTCACTCGAATTTTTTAACCTTTTTCTTTCATGCCGAAACTATTACTGCTATATGAATTCCATATTCCTGGATTTTACAGCTACTTCTGATATATCTATCCCGTCTGCAAAAATTTAAGGTAGTCATTCTACTCGTTGGTTAAAGGAGTCTTCCGTTCATCCTGTTTGTAGAGTAAGGAAACACGCGAACAGTCCATTCCCCGTTTATTTGGCTAAGGGTTTTGAAGAGATGGTTTCTAGGAATGAATCTCTCAACTCATGCGATGGTGACTTGAGGTTAGTAAACCAAAGCTGAAATGGGGAAATACACGTACGGTTTTCTTCAGCTTGAATACTTTGAGGGATTTTGATGAACTACGGTATAGCTGCCTTTTTATACACATACAAAGTAAATATAGCAAAAGTCTTTATCACATTGGATACGACGAATGTATCTTTACAGGTATGACTCTATGATTATGGTCCATTGAAACATTTTCCGGATATGTTTTCAGGTTGTGCATGTACATAAAATCATGGAGTTTACCTGCAGGGTCACATCCACAGTTTGAAGCGTTTGAAAGGAGAGTTTGTACTTGACTCTACCACCTCCCTCCTTCACTTACGTTGACGAAAGGCTGGAAATAGTAGAATACTTAAGGATATAGCAAACGAGAAAGTGACTTAAAACAACCTGGTACTTTTCTTCCTTCTCTTTTAATTTCTTTAGACTTGGCCATGTTTCTTTTCTGAGAAAACAGATTTAAGTCGATTTTTTCTAGTCCAAGCTACTCAAGAAGTAAAAAGTTTTTAGACAATTTCGGTAGATACGTAAGCTCGGCTATGATTTTTAGAGCAAATGATGAAACTAATGACTCGAGTTGTTCTCTCCATGGAGGTCCCTAAAAGTTGCGTGATTGTCTATGATTTGGATTGAATGTACTCTGCTCGCTTCGTTGAGCATTATCAAAGACGGGCTTTATGTTCTTACGAATCTTAAGTAATATTGTACACACGAGCTGTATGTTTCTATTCAAAGCGTATGGTTAGAAAATGACTTATCGAATAGGACGTGTAAAAAAGGCATCTATTTAGACGCTAAGTGTCAATACAAAAAGATAAATGTTTCGGGTGGTTAGACGGTTGAATGCTTGACTGGTATATGAGTGCACGAACTGCAAGAAAAAAGAAGCCGCGCCCACGTCCTTATTTTTCACTCACTTAAGGAAAATAGAAAAATCTTTAGAGCTGAGCGTTTCTTAACCCTGCACTCTCTTTTCACTTTTTGTCTAATTCGGTAGCAATTAAAACATGCAGGTGTTAAGTCAGCATCTGGCACGAAAATATTAAAGTCTGTATTCACATAATTCATTTTTCTTTCTATTCAAATCGAGATGACAGCTCTGGATTCAAAATTTGAAAAAATATGTACTGACTAGATGTATAAAGACTCTTATTGCCAATATTGTAATGATTTTTATGAGTATCGAATTTCAGTAAATTATGCTTAAATATGTGAATCATCCACAAAATCTAATCCCTTGAAATTATTTTCAAGCGGAGAGTTTTTATTCAATATATCAAAAAACCTCGTGGTTACGTTTAATGGTATTTTTTTTGCATCAGAAAATTGCCTTTGATTTTTATTTTTTAAACAAAAAGGTTCTATAAGGTACACAGCATAAACAAACAATTAACATTTGATATAAGATACAGCATATATAAATGTTCAGTACTAGTTTTAAATTGATTTTTTTGTTCTCTCGTTATCACTATATCTCACAAAATCTTACTAGTGAAAATATAAACGTCTGAAAAGTAACAGAAAGTATAAATTGCAAATTGCTGAAAGTTTTTGTGTAGAACATCGGCTCCTTATTTTTTTCGAGAAATCACTCATTATGCGGATTTCGCCATATGGGGCGGGGGCGTGTAGCTTAAACTTTGGTGTACATATTGAGTGACTGCTTGTAGTACAAAAGAGAAGCAATTGTAGACTTGTGGTTGCAAACGCCCGCTTTTCAATATTTAATGAGGCTGCTAATTTCCCTGAGCGTTCCGTAATGCACACACGCACTCTTTCTCTACATACATGTAATATCCCACACATTATTAACTTAGCACACATAAGGAGGCAATATCCAAGTTCATTTTTCAACTGTCTCCATCCAACTACTACCCCACTGTTTTGTATAATTTAAAAATAGTGTGAGGGGACATATTTCATAAGTATAGAATTTTCTCACTACAAAGCATATTTTCTTTCTGCTTCCCATTTGTCAGCGCTTTGACATCAGTACATTTCTACAGGTTACTTATCTACGTGCTTATTTTATTTTCTGTCCACGGTGTAAAATGGAGTTTTTACAAGACAAAGATGTTTACTGTTTCGCCATGTGTTTTCTTGCGATATCAGTATTAGTGACAAAATAATAGTAACGGGACATGCACTGGCTTGCTGGTCATTGACTTTTCGCAACAACAGAGAGTTTCAATGATTGTACAAGGTTGGCCTAGGAAGTTGCTTGAATACCTATGGAAACAATAATTGCTCATAATTATTGTTTATTGGAATTGTAGGTTTGACAACTTAAGAATGTACTGAAATGAGCAAGTTTCTTGAAATGAAATGAACGTCCAAGACGATAAGATATGTGATCAGCAGAAATCCATCTTGAGAAAATTTTTACAGTGAGGTAAGTCCAATATTCTAACCTTGAGGAATTCAAATTATTCAAAATTTGGGTTTCTCCCACTGCAACTATTGATTCACGTTCTTAGATTATTTTTCTTTTGTCAATAATGGCTTTTGCCTTTTCACTTTCTTCTTAGATACCTTCAAATTCTGTGGCTCCGCTTGGGCAACTTCAATATTTGCATTTTCTTTCCACTTCCGCTCGTCTTCTTTTGCCACAAACAAGTTTGGTGTACAACAAAGCGACACCTTCCTTCCGCGGATACGTCTCATCTGATCAATTGGTAACGGAAAACTTTCTCCTTCATCGAATTTCTCTTTCTACATATAACTTTGGTATGCTTTGAACTTTTATAATGTAATATACAACATACCTACATAGCTATGCGTATGGCAAAAGTTTTTTTTATTTTATGTCATACTATACTCGTACATGGTGTTTTAGGAGTCCTTCCTTTTTTCTTCTCCGTCTGTGGCATATTCAAAAGACTATTACTGGTTCATTCCTTTTCTTAGAAAACCAAGTGCCCAACGAAGGCTCATAGTACCATACAATACGAAACACTCCTGATATCCTGAGAAAGTGGGAACATCATACTAAACTAGGGACAACGAAAAACATGACTCTTCCATTAAAGATACGGTACTTCTCTGTAAAACAACACACTATAGCACTTGCTCATCTTTTCGTCTGGAGAATTTTTTTCTTGTTTTCAGTGCAAATGCTTAATTGTCGATGAAGGGTACTACATATAGAGGTACATTTATAATAGTTATGCGCATTAATTCCTCTACATATTACATAATGAAATTTTTTAGGAGCGACGGCATATTTTGTATAATCTACCTGCGTATTTCGTTCACCCTATTCATTCATTCATACAGCTACAGATAGCGACAAATAACTTAGAGAAGAATTAAATACGTTTGCAAAATATAAAATTGTTTAGTGGAACAAAATATTTAACACTAACCAAAATTCAAACCGATATAAATCGTGGTGAAATTTGAGAATTCGCGTTTTACCAACCAAATTTATCCTGCTTTGTGCAAGTAAGCGAATATATATACTTATGTATGCACTCTTCTCAAAGAATTCATGACTTCTTTCAGTCGACCTTTTCAATTTTTCTCTTAAGAACAAATTTAAGACAAATAATACCAGGTCAAGTAGGCTTTTATATTAGCAGTTTTATCTGATGATCATATAATTCTGACCATGCAGCAGTAATATATAACCTAAATTGCCGTGATTCTTAAGAAGGAGTAATTGGATCGATAAAAAGAAAATCCATCTTAGTCTTGTCTATTGTCCTTTGTCTTTTATATACGTACATACATACATATTTTGATCGTTTCTAGGAGGAATCTTACATACATATTTTTGATATATAAATGAATGTTGATAAATAAGGAAACGTGGTATTGTTCAATTTCAGTAAAAAGTATTTTGAACAGAAAGTAGTTATGATATTCTTATACGGTTTCCTCTTGATTCAGAGCGGAGCCTATTAGTATTTGTATTATTAAATTTAATAGCTTCCAAAATATCTAATCTCAGACAGCAGATTTTTCTCCCAGCGCTTTTCAAATCCAGTGAGCTGAAAAACTAAATTTAGACGCATTTGTGTGGCTTTCTGAAGGTACGCAACCATTTTCAATCATACTACGTTTTATCAATAGGCAACGGGCAACTTTAAACGTTTGCTTCATAAATGCTTTTAATTGGATACTTCATTATAGAAATTTATAAGTTACAACATACTTTGCATTGTATAGTGTGTAATTAATTTGATTGGTTATTCGTAGGGAATGTGTTTACAAAAAGTATTTAAATTGAGGGCTTGCACTGTACCAGGTTTTTGCTGTAAGGAGAAATAGAGAATACCAGCTATTTGTGATTAATGTACGGTTACTCTGCTTTCTAAAATTCTTTTCCTTTGCATCATGCTAGTATTGTTCTGAACCTGAACCAGCGCCCTTTCTAGTAAATCTGTTGACTGTTGTAGCTGCGTCTATTGACTTTCTCCAAGTTTTTGTAAGTTGAGAACTGTGGTGGCCACGACAACCAGGTTACAAACATTTCCTTTTTTATTGCCTCGCTTGCCAAACTTTGTACGCTTTTATTGTTAGGCCTGGAGCTAGCAACCTATACATAAGTTGAAATTACTTTGTGCATGGATTGATCAGTATTTTAGTGCTTCTTTAATAACAAAAAAGTCCTTAAAAGGTAACGAGACTGAAGCAGGGTTACTTAAGTAGTATGTTATAAGGTCTGTACTGCAGTTAAAAAACGCCGAGGCTGGGGTATTTAGCAATTGGGGGTGAAAAATTTAGCTTCTCGAACTTACACATGTATAACGGTGCGAAGAAGAAATGTACTTATTTTTGAATATATCTAAGGTTTCTACTGTTTAGACAATGCCTAAATGCAATTACAAATTTACATCCTAAACCAGCGATGCATACATTTATTTTGAGGGTAAAAGTAGGTAGAAAATGTTTATGTCCTCCATTGAACGGATAACTTAGAAAATTGGTTATTCCGTTGAAGGCATGTTGTATTTAGATTTCCAAAAAAAGTAGAACAAGGAATCTGCATATCCCGTCTTTAACTGGTTGCCACTGAATCTCCTAGTAAAAATTTGAACACCTTTTAAATCTAAAGTAAAGTTGCACTTTCAATTCTTTGCTACGTTTCGTTTAAAATAGCGAAGTAGTTTTGTTTAAACAACCTTTTGCAAAATAATTGGAAACTTTTTTCCAAGTAATACACTCCCTTTTGTGTTTTTTTTGTTCAATCACATCAGCGAACGCACTTTACAGACAGTGTTTCCAATCGCGTACGACCACTTCCCGGTTTCAAAAGATGGCGGTAGAAAGTAGAAACGCTTATCGGTTTATACATTGATTGGTTGTTTGTTGGTGGAGACAAAAGTCAATACAAACATTTGCTGGTTTACTTTCAGCGACTGGAAAACTAGTTAGGAAAATTTTTAGTAACTACGTATACTAGAAATGTTTTAAATGTCATAAAATTTTTGTACATACAAATTTTTTAATAGGTAAGGTAGAGTAACTAGATCAGACATATTAAGAAGGTTCAAAGAAAAAGTCACTTATTTGAGCTCAATTAACCAAGGTTTTGGAATTGGGTTTTTACGGTGCAAAACTTTCTGATGAAAA
>JAANSQ010002968.1:0-10900 GCA_036850885.1 Lepidocyrtinus dapeste
AAGACGTGTATGAATCATATGTCTCAAGAGAAAATGTGTGTAGATTCTCTCTTAAATACTGTGCTACACACACCCTTAAATGCATAAATTTTAAAAAGTTTTAATCGAATAATCTTCATCAATAAATGCACCTTTTTAGTTTTTTGCGTTTTTACGCTTCATTAATAGAAATTGAATGCCGGTTAATGTTCACATTTTACTTAATTTATAAATAATTTTAAATGTAAAGCGAATGAAAAAATTAAAAGATGCATTGTGCTATACACCATAACATTTAACTTTTCCTTGGGCAATGTTAAATGTCACACACATTCTCTCGTCTCGAGCACGAATACAATCGCTACATTCATTATCATTACGAACGAACATTACTTAATTAGTCTTTATGTATGAAGAGTATTTGAGCTCTGGGAAATAATGAGTCTTGTACTATTCTTGCTCAAACTAAATAGCTACTTCCCCTTCACTTTGTCATGTTTTTGCAAGAGTGATGTGGCGAAGAAGATAGGCCTTATATCAGTCAACGGTTCGTTCGTTCTTAATCTCAAGCCGAACAATGCTCTGTACAAATTGCAGAAAAAAACGCTTCAAGGTCAGTACTGAGTACTGACACTGACTTGGGATTGAGAAAAAGTGACAGCAAAAAATTGACGTGAAACAGACAGATTATTGTTGTCGAGATTCCATCCCATTCCAACTCCAAAATATTAACTTTACTTTATTTATCTCTCAATATGTTGTTCATTTTTTTTCCAAAAGTTTTTCTATCGATCCAGTCATTTTTTGAGTCAAGATGGACATGGAAGATAAGAAATTGAGATGCAATAAGTCTTTAATATTCAGGTTTTGGTTATATGGATGCTTCAGGAAGATATGCTTTAAGAAGATAAAAAACCAAGGCATTTATAAGAATACGACAATGCAGGATTGATATTCCACGTATTCAATGTAAGGTCACCCGTTAGGTTCGTTTACCAAAGAGATAACAACGTTCTACGTAGTATTAATATATTTACATTGTAATAAATGTACTGTTAGTTGTAAGCCTATGACGTAATATTTTTAATCGATGAATTAGCGGCAGATGACGAAAACTCCCTCAAGCAACGTAGCACACCAAGAGCATTAGGATTATTCAAATTTTACTTCCGGACGTTTTGAACTTTTTGTTTTAGTTTAAAAATTGGCCACGTTTGAATATCGCAGTTGGTTGGATTTCGATCCGCTACTTCATTCCCATTTTCTCATTATGCTTGTTGAAACTCGTGATCAAGATAATATTTTAACTTCTTAAATCTAAAACCCAGAGCAAGTTAAAGTGTAGTACCTTTCATGTAAAGTAATTTTCTTCCTGTTATGTCTCCTCCTGCTTCAGTGCAAAATGCAGAACGAAGTACGAACAGCAAAAATAGCAAAGTCTTGGCTCTTTCAAGAATGCGAGAAAGAGTGCAATAAACTCTATTCTCTCATTCACAACTTACGAATACATGCATAAGCATTATCAAAAAGTTCATCAGTTTCGCTGAAGCACAAGCCATGAAGACGCTCTGCAGTCTTCCACTTTGTTTTATGGTATGGCAATGCCTTGAAAATTACGTACATTTCAGCTTGTTTACAAACGCAACGGGTCCAACCCAATCAAAATCGCCAGTAATTTAAACACTAAAAATTTATTTTTGGTGGATGTGGATTGACGCTTTGCTGTTCTGTTTGGCTGATGATCACACAATTATCATTATTTATTCGCATGAAATGAAGAACATGCGTGTATTTTTTATATTATTTAAGGAGTAAATATTGCTATCTAAGAAGTATGTATCTTATGTACTTGTGAATTCTGTTATTTCTATCTTGTTAAATGGAAATTGGGCTTTTATGCGCAATTAAGAAGTTGCCCTTTTTCCACAAATTATTCTGAGAAAGTGGTTTTCAGATAGGATCATGTAATCGGAAATGAAATATTTTTTTGCAAAAAAGGAAAGGCGAACAGTCGGTTGAGGCAGTTAGTGTCTCGTTTCTC
This sequence comes from Lepidocyrtinus dapeste, assembly GCA_036850885.1. Classification (NCBI taxonomy): domain Eukaryota; kingdom Metazoa; phylum Arthropoda; class Collembola; order Entomobryomorpha; family Entomobryidae; genus Lepidocyrtinus; species Lepidocyrtinus dapeste. The sequence goes on from JAANSQ010002968.1 coordinate 2,021, forward strand.
GTTTGTTTGTCATTTTTTCTTACTTTAGAACAATTGTTTGAATGATATGAAACAGGAAGATGAGTTCGGCATAACACTCATAGGCAAAGAACTTTCAATTGAAGGACTTGTCAATAAATGAATTATTGACGAATTTGACAGAGCCAAAATCATTCGATGGAATCCTAGAATTTTTAATATTTAGTTGGTTCACGTCCTCTAGATCTTATCTTGTCGGCTAGGATATGTTTCAGCTTTTATCCTAACGTATGCTAAGTTTTGCATGCATGAATTGGGTTTGAAGAATTTTTAGATTCACTAATTAGCTTATGTAACTATTGAGTAATTATATTTACACGTGCTGCTCTCGCAGTAAATAAATTATATGCATCCTCCTGATTTTATCTCGTCCTCATATCCATCCTTGTTTTCAAATAATAAAGTTCCAGTACAATATTTTTCCCGGATAAAAGGCTAAAAGTCTACCTTGCAAAAAACATCCGCATCCTGGTAAAAATCTGATACAGACCGAATGTACATTTAGAATCAAACAGTAGGCAAACTTACATTAATCTTGAAATCATTCAGGATATTTTTTCCATAATGTACTTCTAAGTTCCCAAGCTTAATTAATGATTTAATAAATCACTAGAAAAACTTTCCTTTACTAGCTTGAAGTAATTTGAATTACATCTCGTTTTCCTCATAATTTATCTCAAAAATTAAAGTATTTCAGTAACAGCTATACTTGATTGCAAAGTTCACACAAACTACATTTTTCATCTTATACCTTTCATGTAATTAAATTTTGCCAAAACACATTAAACTTGCCGAACCTTTTATTATCAGTCTGAAATCTGAGACATCCTTTTCTTAATCCAGTTATGAGTGAGCCCAGTGAGCGTTTGTAAATATTTCGCAAACTCAGACATGCTTTCATTAGCTGACTAAGCCATTCGTTTTGATGTATCAGCGTTTATTATCGAATTGTTGTTATCTTTAGCACGTGTAAAACAGTTAGGTAAACTTTATGCCTATTGAATTTTTTATGAGAAGATGTTCCAGCTTTCATTAAACTTTTTTCCAAAAAACTACAAAGTGGGAAAAGCTACTTCCAATGCATTATTAATATTATTGTACAAGGAGCTATAGAGGCAGTCAATAAATTAATTGGGGAATAGTTTTGTAAAACAAACCACGTTTATGGCACATGCCTTTCGAGATTGTTTGTTTTCGTACAAATTAAATATTACAAAATATCGAATATTCTGGAAAAACATGATAACGCTAGGTATCAACGTATACATAAAGTATACCTACTATATATATATTTGAATCCATTTTTTCAAAAGATGCCGCCAGTAGCGTTTTGCCCATGAATACAAGATCGTATATGAAAACTTGATGGAAATTGAGCAATTCGAAAGTACAAATCTTCATGTTTTTTTTTCATGAAACATGAAATGCAGTTTAGCTTTTTTACCCAGAGATAACGTATCGGGATGATCTTTGCCCGACAAGTTAATTTTTAACAACCCTTCAATGACTATGACCCAATTATATACATCTACGAAATGCAGCATTCCATTTCCATATAAAAATTAGTAAAAATAGATTTAATCTGGCAACAAGGTAAACCTAAATTCAACCAAACCGTTCAAGTCTAAAAGTATTTTTCATTCTTCAGAGTCTGAAGTTCAGACGGCATAAACAAGACCAAGACGCTTCTTAGACGCTAGACAAAAAATTACTAGTACTATTAGTTCTTGATTGACGTGACTTTGACTAATCATAGAATAAAGTTAATTGCTGTGTATTAATGTGTCAGTAAATAAAAAATGTGTTTTTTTTCTTTCCAATAGGTTCGCCCGTCTGTTTGATCAAACACAAAAAAACATTTACCTCAATTAAAATATTTTTCGCGTGATTTTTGTGTACTCTGCGGCAGCCAAGAACTTCTTGAATTGAGTTGGGTGAAGATAATCCGACAGAACTCAAAGTTCATGACGTGTAATTTCAAGTTTGAATGAAATATTGCTTGGAAGATGCTTTTGACGGTGATCGTTTGATGAGATGATGCGATAGTGCATTGGATCAGATCAGGTACTGATTGATCGTACGCGACGTGAAGTCAAGATAAAGTAGCACTATCAAACAGATTATCATCATCATAGTGATTCAGTCAGGGAATGCTAAGCGAGTGGTGAGGGACGTTGACGAAGTGAGAAGTTCATGGCCAATATATTGCTTGGTTTCTTCAAGTAAGCATAGTTCGACGTTTTAATAGCGTTAGCAAAATTTTTGTGGATGGATCGGTCAAAATAATAAAAGTGTTTACTTTGGCCATTTAATTGGCACAGTTTGCCGGGCAGTCATCGAATGACATTGTGTTAATCTTATTGTTGTAATGTAGTGCGTGTCTTTGTCAGTAGTAGAGATTTTACTAATAATAATCGGAAAAGCAATCACTAATTAAGTGACCAAGATACAGAACAAAAATGCCAGTTCAACCGATGTCAAAGAAAGTGCCTTGTGAATGTCGTCGTCCGACGAGAACCAGCCCGGGAATGGTGTGCGATGAATGTAAACGACGAGAAGGTGAGTTAAAAAAGTTAATCATTCTTAAACAATATACACAAACGTATTTGTACAAATATTCCCTTAATTTATGGATTTATCTCTTTTAGTTTATGAATGGCGATGGGAGAAAGATGGCATAGGCTCTACTGTCGTGTTCCATAACAATGACAGGGACGTCATTTTCAATCCTGGTTTCAGTGTTGGCACCGCTGCCGTTCGTGGCACCCAGCCGTTTAAAACGGGATATCATCATTTTTGGGAGATCGAAATGAGTACAGAGGTCTATGGCACTGACATGGTATGTAATTAGTTAAGAATTTACTTTTTTGCTTTACTTTACATAGAAAAATTTAAAGGTTTTTGGCTAACTATTCTTTAATTGAGTAATTTGTGATGTGACCAGTAGCCGAAAACAAAGAAAGCTTGAGCAAGTAGGCAGGGCAGTCCTTTTTTCGTCTTCTTACGTATAGTACCATTCATTCATCCAGCATTTTGCTGGTTTTAAGTTTCCATTTCTCATAATGCCCTATTCACCATTCAGCTCATTATATCTTCTTATATCTCACGTACCTAATTTAATTTTGTGTTAAATTACGTTCTACGTTGCAAACGCTCATGGGATATTTTTTATATTGCCTCTAAGAAAATCAGAAAATGGTTATCGGCATTTTCACAGATAGGCTAAACATTTACGATGCAAAAGTTCAGTGAACTAGGCATACATGCTTGTAAAATGTAAATCGTAAATCACTTCACGTTTATAATTTACACTTCTGCCTCAAGAGAAATGAAACGGGCCAAGAAAGGAGTTGTAATTTATTTTCGTTTTTATACCGTGCTTTATCCTGCTTTAACCTACTTTGATTTTTATGAGTTTATTCGCATCCATTTATAGATAAGGGTATTAGTACGAGTGTTCAATTAAAGTTTTTTTTACCATATTTAGTATTGAGTATCTCATCAATTTATTAAATGATAAAATCTTGGCAATGCAATTTTAGATGATTGGAGTTGGAACAGAAAAGACTGATTTGATGAAGTACTCTCACAACTTTGTCAGCCTACTTGGCCTAGATGAGCAGTCATGGGGTCTTTCCTACTCTGGAGAGAAGAAACATGCAGGTCAATCCAACCAATATTCCAGGCCGTTTGGACAAAACTCGATTATCGGAGTACACCTAGACCTTTGGTCTGGCACTATGGAGTTTTATCTGGATCGAAAGCCTTTAGGTAAAGTAAAGCTACTTACGTGTTCGACTTTCTTGTTTAGCATTTCTTTGGGCTCTGTGCAATTGACGTCAATTGAGATTTGAATTAATGGTCCTAATTTTGCATTCCAGGCTTGGCTTTCGATGGTCTACGTGATAAAATACTGTATCCAATTATATCCAGTACTGCCGCACGGAGCGGAATGAATTTAATATTTTGTCGTTCCTATCCTCCATCTTTACAACTGCAAGCTATGCTAGCCCTGAGTCAAAATATGAATCCAAATGGGGACGAGAATGCATCCATTTTCAAATGTCTCCCGTTGCCCCCTGGTATGAAACTATGGATGAAACATAATTACTGGTGGATAGTCTCTTGTCGAGATCGTGATAGGAAACGTGAAGAAGAACTGAACAATCGTGCCAAATGCGATAAGCAGAGGAGTCGTTCCAGGAAGAGGAGGCCAAGGGATCTTTACATTCTGCCTGATGTTGATGTTCCAGCGGTCCATGCAGGAGGTTTAATAGATGTCGACAGCGAATCTGACGTAGATGAGGAGGCAGAGGATGAAGATCAGGACGTTACTGGTGCATCGCAGTCTAGAGACCAGCCTCAGGCCAAATCGCCAAAACGGCAAGCTACAAGTAGTAACAGTAGACGATCTGGCGGATCTCAGCATGAACAATGCACTCGAACATTAGAAGAAGGCGAGGAGAGAAATGCGGCTGGAGGCACGAGCTGCATGAGGTTACTAGCGGCCTCGACCAGTTCCGGGGCTCAGTTCCTAGGTCGCGTTAGCCCTATCTTTGTAGGATTACCAGAAGGAGGATTCTCTATCTTGTCTATGCTTGGTGGACAACAGCAACATGGTGCTGCTGCTGGTGGGGTTGAGGAAACTGCTCCAACACCGTCAACTTCAAGTGCTAGCAGAACAGCCACACGAAGTCGAAGTGTGCCTGCTCAGCCAAGTACCTCTACAGGAATTGTTGCTGCTGGAACATCCTCCAATACAAAGAATCCACGAGAGGCATCATCTTCAGAGGATGAAGACTCTACTGGTACTTCCTCCGCTAGAAGAGAGCCTAAAAGGCTAAGGCTCAGATCTTCAATCGATACGAAAGGGGATGAGGAGGCAGATAGAGATGAAGATTGATTCTCAGTTTAACTTTTACATTTCCTCCATTAATCTTTCATCTACATTGCACGCGGCCACAAATTTTAGTGATAAGTGCCTCTTACATGTAGACATGAGAAAACGGATCTTTACAGTTCGGAACTTTGTCCTTTTGTTATAAGCATCATCCGAGAGATGCAGTGACCCTTAAGTCCCATAATTATTTCTTTACTCCTCTTCCCACCCAAAGCTTTCCCTAATTTTTTCCATCCTTCCTGTGATGCGACATGAAGACGCAACAAAATTCAAGTGTGTTATTTTCAGTAGATTGAAGCAAACATTATTTTTCAAAATAAATGTTGAGTTAAAATTATTATGAAATATTAAATTATCGTATAATCTAGTTTTCTAAAAGTTATAATTTAGAAATTATTGATTCCGAAACGATTCATTTAGATCATTAGAACCGTAAAAGAATGGGTGGGTAGACATTTTTGTTGTGATAAGTTTGTTAAGCCTAAAATACATTCAAATTCAAACCTACAATTTTATGATAGATTTTAAATATATACATATCTCCACATTTAACAATACTAAAGATATGTAAAGTAATTCATTCGTTGATATTAGTTTAAAATAGGGATATAATTATATACAAAAGTAGAAGATATCGTATTCCTACATACATTCTGACATCAGCAATACAGTTTGCATTAATTAGGATGATTACCCGGAGTAAATTTTAAAATGTGTAGGTATTTACTTAGATTAGATATTAATAGCAACGACTTTGTCATTTTCGTAATTAAACTTGAGACAGTTATATATAAGTACCAAAATTTATAATGAAAATATAAAATTCACGATGAACGAGTGAACGGCCCTTTTAAAATTTGGGAACTTCTCAAAGTGCGCACACGACATGTATGAATATACAGATTACTTTAAGTATAAAAGATTTAAAATACTATATTACCCGTTAAAGAAAACTCGCATAATTAGAGAAGTGAATGTTGATAAAGTGAACAAGTTTCTGTTTTATGACGCAGTGGTGCAAGTGTAACATAACGTACGTTTAGCTACCTGTACTTTCGTTTGAGTTAATGATGAGGGAATGCAGACCGTTAACGAATCTAGTGAGTAACTACCATTTCCAAGAAAGATCTGTTTTGACCTATTCTATTCGATTTTCGTTATACCTAAGCCTAATATATATTACCAAAAATACGAGGAAAGAGCATAAAGTAAATCCAAAGTTAAATGTTATACACTCGTTATAACTTAACCGTAAGATTATAATGTTAAAAATTAATTGACGTTGAACAATGCAAAACTCTGACGTAAATAAATAACGAATAATTTATTGCGTTTTTGAAAAACAAGTCCTTTTTTATTCTAACTGCATTTAGTAAAATTAGTACAGGATTGGGATTCGAATATGAATTGAACAATTTCAAGTCGACAGTAAAAAATGAATACGTGGGGGCTATATTCATGCGATGCGAAAAAACATATATAGTTTGAGTTTTTAAAGAAAAATGTATAGTAATGAAATGTTAAAAATAATCAGGTAAGAATTGCGACATCATCAGGACTACTTAAAACTAAATGAAGAATAATCAGTCGCGTTTTGTTTCGATTAGAATGATAATACAAGAATGGTTTCACTACTTTCACTGCGCAAGATTTAACAAAGTTGATAGACCACTGTCCGTCCATTTTTGCTCCATTTGCTTAGGGGTCAATGAAGGACCCTGGTCAGCACAGTCCATAGGGTCAGGTAGGTCTCCTGGAGGGACGTCAGCCTACGATAATCATTCATATTTTTAAAAAGGTAAACTTTAGTATGGCAGAGATATATATTCAATGAATGATTTAGAATTTTGTTTTGTAACTGTAAAAACGTTAACTTACTTCACCAGGAGGAAGGGTATCTTGCCTCCAACGATTATCCAAAAGGTTTGCTCTATACCAGTCGAGTATCACTTGGGAATCCATTTTTAATCTGAAACATTAAACCACAAGAAGATTGAAATACTTCAGCTACGCCATTTACTAATTTGCATGTCAAATTCAAATTAAATTAGTCAATATTACAAATACAAATGAATAGATTTGCAATCATACAGGCAAAACAAAATAAGCCGTTGAAAAAATACTATGTGCAGTAAGTTCTTTGGTTCAAATTAATAACGACATTCACAGAAACAAATGAGATCGTTTGGTTTGCCAGAAGAAACCACAATCACTCCATTTCATCAGCTGCATTGAAGTTTGGTCCTTTGCGATGAAAACATTACTAAATTGTTTCATGTTTCCCCTAAAGAATCTTACATTTTAGCGGGCAAAGCAAGTACTCAAACACATTCCATGCTAATGTTAATATTTGCAACTGTGAAATAGAAAACTCATTTATCCGGTCGGTCTGTTTACCTTCCAAAAATTAATTTAGGGACTAATTACTTCGTTGGGAATAAACTTTTAGTGGTTAGGTAGTAATTGGTAGAAGGCTAAGAAGATGCCAGAGAGGTAAGTTGTACTATGAATGTGTCAATTTGGAAAAAAATATGTGGACCTAATACCAATTACGAAACTTGACTTGCTTGCAGTAAAAAGGGTGCCACCGTTAAGGGTCAGAAGCCAACTGGTAAGAAGTTGCCAGCAGTGCCGGAGACCATTTTGAAAAGAAGGAAGAAACATGAAATCTCCCAACAACTCAAGTTGAAACAAGCTATTAAGGTAACTTCGATGTTGATTCTATATAATTATAATTAAATACCCAGTTTAGTTAATATCTTACACACTCTATCCGATTTGTAGCAAAGGCGGGCTCTTCGAAACAAGCGCGTTAAAATCTTCAAGAGGGCCGAGCAGTACGTCAAAGAGTACAGAGCAAAGGAGCGTGATGAAATCCGACTTAATCGCCAAGCCCGTAATAAAGGCAATTATTACGTTCCAGCTGAAGCTAAGTTGGCGTTCGTTATTCGTATTCGTGGGTAAGTCATTTAGATACGGATTTTTTAGTATTTTTAAGCTCCAAAACTGACACTAGGATCAAACTTTTTACTCTAATTCAATTTACTAAATTGAATTTAGTATCAACCAAGTGAGTCCAAAGGTTCGAAAAGCACTTCAACTCTTTCGTTTGAGGCAAATCAATAACGGAGTTTTCATCAAACTGAATAAAGTAAGGGGAAAAGTCTAATCCATTTGTTTAGGCCATATACATACAACCATTTACTTAAACTTAATTTGGTACAATCTTGTATGATTACAGGCTACCCTTAACATGCTCCGTATTTGCGAACCTTACATTGCATGGGGCTATCCCAACCAAAAGAGCGTCCGGGATCTTATCTACAAACGTGGCTTCGTTAAGGTCGATCATAAACGTACTCCAATCACGAATAACGCCACAATAGAGAAGGTGTTGGGCAAGAAGGACATCATTTGCGTTGAAGATCTAGTTCATGAAATTTTCACCGTTGGTAAAAATTTCAAGTACGCTTCAAACTTCCTCTGGCCGTTTAAGGTGAGACTAATTAATTTAATTGCTTGAAGATTTTTTGCGGATGTCGTAAATTACTCCATTCCTAATTATTAATTTCTCTCACTCCTTCTCAGCTTAATACCCCAACTGGTGGCTGGAGAAAGAAGACTAACCATTACGTAGAAGGAGGAGACTTTGGAAATCGCGAAGATAAAATTAATGAGCTTTTGAGACGCATGGTGTAACTCTTTCGCGAAATTGTCTTTGTTTATTTTCCGTAATAAAATTTTCTTGAGAAAATCAACTGTTTCATTTATTCATTCAAATTTTCTTCACTTAAAATAATAGCATTGCATCGCATGATCTAAATTAATTTAACTAATTAAAACTAAATCAGAAATCAAGCCAAACTTTGATTCATGACTTTTGGGGCACATTGATACATATTTGCACGCGGCAGACGAGTCAAGTCTAGTGATGATGAAATGAGGTAAAGAGTCTTCAACTT
>JAANSQ010002969.1:0-10897 GCA_036850885.1 Lepidocyrtinus dapeste
TTGGTTCAGTAGCCTATAATCCTTTGAAAAATATCATGTTTGACTTGAGTTTAGGTAAAATCGGATGATTTTTATCAATCAAGTACTACATGCTAGTTTACTTAGCAAAGCTAAAGTGTTTATATTAACTTTATGGAAGCTACTTCATTGCTGCTTAAATTATGCGCAATTGCTTCCGAAGGCTCTCCCAATTTTTCTTGTAAAAACATCATTTCTACGATTTTATAACATCCATGTTTCTCTTATCTTCAGTCCATAGTTCAATTCGAGCCCGAAACGATGAACAGACCCTAACTTTCCTAACCGGTACAGTAATTATGTCATGTTGTGCTAAAAATCATTTAGGAAAATATTTTTGTTGAATGATCAATCAGTGCTGAAAACTATCTTACGCTGGAATTTTTGCGTGTAAAAAGTGACTAGCTCATTTCACGCAAGTGATTTGCGCATGGGATACATGAGGTCATGGTCATATATGCATATTAAATTCATCCTGATAGAATATCAATCAATGTGACATAAATTTTTAAATTGTAATCATGAACACCTTTTCCAATAATTGTATTCTGTCAAAAGGCATGATAAGTAAGTGACGACGTTTACAAGGAAAAATTATGATTGTAATCATTCGCGTGAAAACATACATGTTTGCGAATTGGTTTTGCGAAGAATGTGAGATAATCAGAGTTATCTCGTTTGACAAAGGTTGGGCTGAAACATGGACAATATATAAGTTTCGGCTGTCCTTTGAAGCTCCAGGTAGTATCGAATTAAACCCTTAGCTATAAAAAGGGACCTCAACTCATAATCCTCTCTCATTATTCTGGAGGGAAGTGTGAAGGACACGAAAGGATTTTAATTCAGGAAAGTTTCCAAATCAAATCAAGAATGCAGAAGGTAACCCTCGTGGTACTCGGACTTGTGGCTGTGTTGGCCTTAGTCACGTGCTGTGTTGCTCATGGAAGGCTAATGAAACCGGCAGCTAGAGCTTTTCCGGAATTCAGTAGTTTCAATCCTGAGCCTGACTACAACGATAATGAGGGCTTTTGCGGCGGTGTTGCGGTAAGAATTACAGATTTGAAAAACAAATTCCATACCATCTCCCTCTAATTGATATGATTTATTGCTTAAAGGTTCAATTTGGCCAGAACGGAGGAAAATGTGGAATATGCGGTGACCGTAAGTTTCATTCATTCCCTATAGTCTCAAATTCGCCCAGGAATAACTAATGTAACTATTTTCTATCAACTTTAGCATGGCAAGATCCCCAACCCAGACTACACGAAGGAGGTGGTCTGTATGGCAAGGGCATCATAAGTGCAAACTACACCGCTGGCCAGGTCATTGATGTCAGCGTAGAACTTACCGCTTCTCATAAAGGCTATTTCGAATTTCGGCTGTGCCCTCACGATAATCCCTTGGTTCCAGTCACTGAGGAATGTTTGAATCAGAATCTTCTCAAAATCGCTGGTACAGAGAACACGAGATTTATTGTCCCTACTTTTGACGCCAACTGGTACCACTACAGCCTACAACTGCCTGAAGGCGTTACCTGCAGACAATGTGTACTTCAATGGTAACTTACTTTAACTAGTTTCCCCAACTTCAAGACAATTTCCCAATATTAAACTTAAAAAGTAATCTTACTAATTTTTCTTATTTTCTTTAGGCACTACAGAGTTGCAAATTCTTATGGTCGATGCGACGATGGATCTTATGGTAAAGAATAATTTTCTGACAATTTAAAATTATCAATACTAATTGTCTAAGTTTAAAATGATGATTTTATATTTATGCAATTTTTACTCCTACAGAAATGGGATGTGGTGATCAAGAAACATTCAGATCTTGTGCTGACATTAGCCATTAGATAGTCGACTACTCAATTCACTAACCGCCATAGTACTAGATATGTCTTGCACTTACCATGTATTTGTTTTACTACTGACCTAATCGCTATTTTCTTGTAATAAATCGAAATCCGTCGAACGAATCAAATTTACATTAATTCATACACTCATATTCTTTATGTACAAGCCTACTTGAATCTGCTACTCAGCATTACGTAAACTGATTGAATTCAATTGAACACAAAGGATATCTAAAGCCAAGGGAATCCGCCACCGTGATCCTCATTTTTGTGGCATCGTGCAAGTCTGCAAAAAATTATCTGTTCTTTACCTTGGCTTAGTTCCTTCTGCTCTCTCCGACTCATAATAATAAAAGTGCAAAATAATTTTGTCTCAAACATCATTTTTGAAAATTACCATGTCGTCCAAGATTCACTCATATGTCCAAGAGCAAAAAAAACGAACAATTCAAAACCTGAAAAGTTGATAATCAAAATTAACACTAAAAACTAGCTTGATGATAGCTAGAGAAAAAAACCCTATCCTAGTGATTACTTTATGCATCTTATCACTGTTATATTTCTAACGTTCTAAGAGTTAATAATCAACATAATATATAGCCCAAGAGGAGATATGCTCTCGCCGCATGATCCCCTCCTCCAGGTCCCCTTTTGGAGAGCAACACCATTCGTACGTTTTGATGTTAGTGCGGGAACGAGAGCGGAGGGAAGTATAAATTAGGCTGATAATTATCCGTAGAATGGTGAAACCGGAAGCCTCAGTCACTACAGCTCAACAACCCGGAGATGACCTTAGCACCACTACGGAAGCAAGGGATACCTTAACTGACGTCAAAGTAGTAGACTCTTTAGTAGCCATTAAGAAACACAAGTATAGTAAGCGAAAGACTCATCTCAGCTCTCCCCATTTATGTAATTTAACCGTAAAATAGAGTAATTTTACTAGACATTTCTTGCAGACACTAGATGGAAGCAACAAAAGAGTGCAGCAATACGTCAGGACCTTTCCTTCATCCATCTTCTCATTTTTTACTTGGTCTTAGGAATTATCTTCTTGGGGCTAGGGAGTTACTGTTACGTTATAAAAAATGAAGTGCCTGTCCCGGTCAGGGTGGAATATACAAAGTGTCCAAATGGTCCCCATAAATCCCCTTGTTTTAAAGGAGTAACTCTAAAGGATTCCCTAACAATTGTTTGCACTTGTCAAGTGGAAATTCAGATTAATGAAAAACTGGTGCTAAATTACAATGTTAAAAAAATTAAAGTTCAAGAAAAGACGATCAATTACTTATTTATAATATTTTGTTTGGATTTTTAACAGGCCAACGCGAGTAGATTAACATTCTACTACGAGCTAGACAACTTTCTCCAGAACACGAGAAGCTACAAGAAGGACATAGACTGGCAGCAGTTGGAGGGTTACGCGATAAGTGATAACAAAGCGATTAAGCCTGACTGCAAGTACAATTATTACATGAAAGGTTGGTAAGAGTCAGATTGTAAAAAAAATTCATGAACTTTGTAAGTAACGCAAACGGTTATTATTTGAATACGTTATAGGCGAGGAAAAAGATTTCATTTATCCTTGCGGGAAAATGGCAAACTCTTACTTTTCCGACACATTCCTAATGGAAGATGCCAATGGTCATACAGTCAAGTGGAGTGAAAAGGACATTGCTTGGAAAAGCGATTTACGACATTTAAAAAATCCCAAGATTGATACCTCCAGTGGGGAGTCCATCGAAACATATTTTGATTTGCCTAAAGGTGAGGATATAAGTTTTAATGAAAATTATAGAAGAATGTCAGAGAAGCTAAAAATTTATGTGATTTTTTTTTAGACTGGCACGATGGCCTAAGAGCTTCATTTCTAAATGATAAAGGGGTGGAAAATGAGCATTTTGCTGTTTGGGTCAGAGCCGCCGCATTTAGTCGGTTTAGGAAGAAATATGCCAGAATCAAGGGTGGATTGATAACCAAGGGAAAGTACATAGTTCACATTGATTATCGTAAGTTAAATTGGCTGAACTGAAATCACAGTTGTTTTCAAAAAGCTAGATAATTTTTAACACATTTTCTCTCAGGATTTGAGGTTAATTCCTTCCAAGGTCGGAAGTTTATTGTGATACAAGGTGACAATGAAGATAAGCCTGTAGACAATTTTTTTCCTTTTGCCTTCTTTGGGGTAAGCATCGCATGCTTAACCCTAGGTCCAGTATTTTTCCTCGTTCAAATCCTATTAAAGTAAGAAAGTTTGATCTTAATTACATAATTTTGGAAACTCTAGAGGTTTTTTAAAAATTATTTTGGATTGTATTTCAGGGCTCACATGAAACGAAGAGCGTTGCGACAATCAGCTCGTTTTAAGAAGAACAATCCTCAGTTACCTCAGGAGGAAGGTCTTCCACAGTCTAGTCAAAATGTTACAGAAGGACCATCGCTATCAACTACGGCAGTGGTGGCATGAATTAAGCAAAATATTAATGTTTAGAAGGTACACACTTGACGCGCATCCGATCTATGATCATTTTTTATGTGAAATTGGTCAAATTAAAAGGTTAATTTGTTTAGACAAATATAGATTTTTATTTGTATTGCGTTTACATTATAAAAAACGTGTATTATTTTCGTTGCTAAATTGTGAAGAGATGCGTTTCATTCATTGACTCTAAGCTCTACACTTTAAAATGCAGCCATATATACTTAATTTTAAGGGAATTGCGCTTTATTCATAATCTGTGTCTTCTTCTTCCTCGCCTTCTCCTTCCTCTTCTTCTTCTTCGTTATCCACGAATTTGTCCTCAATATCTGCGATTCCAGTCAAAGCCAATTTGTCCAGCCAGGATTGTTCTTCGTCAACTGTAGGATCTGGAATTTCTTGGAGTTCTGGACCAGCTTTGAATTCTGTCTTGATGGGACCTACGATGTGGGGACTGTACGTGACCGGTGCAAACTTGAGACCATCACCGAGATAAATGTTGCTCACTTTGCCCCTTTAATGAAATCAGATATTATGATCATTCGTAATCGGCGCGATTAATTAATAATTAAAGGTACATCTGAATAGTGACAAATGGTTCATACTTGCTTGTGCAGATCACATTTGACCCAGTCCAAACGTTAGATCTAACAGATGCAACTTGGAATTCTGGGAATACGGTAGTGCTCGTCAAGAGACTCCAGGCTGCTTTCCCATCTCCAGATTTGTCTTCTGATATGGACTGAAAGAGTCTAGGACCAGTTTCTCTCCCAGGAATTTCTGCTTCTTCATCTTCATCATCCTCATCTTCAAATTCGTCATCATCTTCCATTTCTGAGTCTTCTGCTCCACTTCGGGCCTTGGCAGCGGCTGGATTCCACCAGGTGGTCCTGCCCTGCGGCAAAATGTAGGCAGTGTGATGGACCCAAAATGCCAAGTTTGGGTTAGTCAGGGCTTTCATGGATGCTCGATATTTCTTCACAGCTTGAACAGCATCATTTCCGGCGGCTATAATAGATTAATGGATAATAATTGCTAAAATCAAGAAAAAAAACCACTGAATAAACCCAATGGAATTTTGCTTTGTCTTTACGTGGGAGATCCTCATCTTCAGGCTCCAGATCCTCATCATCTTCTTCTCCAGCCTCTTCACCTTCCGCCGGTCTTACTCTATAGAAACCCTTGGGGGAAACCATCCCTCCTGCAGTTATTCTCGCTAATAGGGCTTTCAAGTAATGTCCTTCCTTTCCAGGGAAAGGTGGAACCGTCCTGATACTGCTATTCATATCACCCGTTAGAAACCATCTAATGGCTCTAGAGGAATTTAGTTGTTGAGGAGTTATTGAAGGAAGAAGGACCCAATCTTCTCCAAGGTTATTGCACACATAGAAAACCCTCCGATTTATTCCAGTACCATCAGCTTCTGGAGGAACTTGGGTAGTCTGAGTGTCAAAGGTTTGAGGGAAGCTTTCCATCAATTCCTGTTGGTATCCTTCCCACTTCATAGCGTCTGCTCTGGCATCAGGATCTTCGTATTCCACCAGGTTCTCTGCACTCTCCCCACCCCATTCAGAGGAAATACCTGGCATTTGGAATGACGTTGGTTTTGGAAGCATTTCTACTTGCTTCTCTGGAGGTAATCCAGATCTGCCATAAAACATAAAATGAAATTTCACGTCTTCAATTCAATCCTAATATATGACCTCATTTAAACTTACGTTTTGGAATAGGCTGTTAGAAACTCGTGGTTTAACACGACATCTTTAGCCCTACTAAAGGTTTGGACAGCATTAAGCATCCTCTCGGCATCCTGGTTCCCGTCACCTTCTATCGCTTTAGTAGAATCTTTTTCTTCCTTTGGTACCCATAAATCCGTAGCTTGCTCAGTAGACCCGAATTTAATTTCCGCCTCGACAACATAGTAGTTTTGCTGTGTCCCAAATATCTTTCCCCAAAATCTAATTCTACCAACCTGTGCCCTACTTGCGGAGAGTTCCTTGATTGACAAAGCTAGCTTAAACATTTCCTCTCGGGGTAATCCGATATTCACTTGTTCAAGGTAGTACTGCAGCCTGAGTAGGTTTTGGAAGCTCCCTCCCGCAAATAATCCGCCCTCTCCATCAATCTCCTTCTTTTCCTCATTCCACCTTGCGAACGCTTTGTAGTAATTTAGTACTCGTTTCGCGTCTTTAAGAATGGGGTCGCTTATGTAAAATGTGTCTTGAATTGGGTCTGCCTTCTTCATTCCAAAGCGATAGCGTTTAATGTTCATGCTCACTTCTTCCAAGTAATCCACAGGATTGTTGGGAGCACGATCATCCAGAAACTTGCGAATTACGTCAGATAAATGGTCGTACAAGTTCAACCCTGACTTTTGGCTAATCTGGAGAAAGTAATTTTTCGCTCGCATGAACTCATCTAGCTGATATGCGTCCGCATCAGAGTCCACTACGATCTCCTTCTCCGGCATTTCTTCTGTTGATTAATTACCGTCATCGTTAATTTTTTGAATGCGTTACAAGTAAATTTAATTAAAAAACCTTCGTCTTCTGGAGGGGACTCGCAGATACACTCTCCCTCATCACATTCGCAGTTTTCCATATCGTACATTTCTTCATTGTCCTCAGGAGCTGCGTTTATAAATCATAAGTTACAATACTCAACATTACGTTTATCTATGGGACCGTTACTACATATTACTTTTTAAAAATGTTAAACATACCCATGTACATGTATCCTCCACCCATGCTGCCCCTGGCAGGCATAGGGCCTCCTTCACCTTCATATTCATTAGGATACACTACTTTTTGAGACCCCTGTGATAACCTCTTCTCACCAGCGCCGGCGCCACCACTTCCAGTACTCCCTCGTGCACCTTGGCCTTGGCTGCCTGTCGAACCCCGCGCTCCACCAGCACTAGCACCTGATCCTCTCTTCTCTTCTCCGGGTGGAGCTTGACTCATTGACATTTTAAATGTAGTTCAAGTTATTATGATATTGCACGCGACCAAAATGATTATTCTTGTACTCAATTGCATCTGAAGCGATTTGGCATTTCAAAGTTTGTAAGGTTTATGCCTTGCTCATCCCTACAAAATAAATAATTTTTCAACATTTTCGGGATAAATCTTAACAATAGTCATGTTTTCCATAGAGATGAGTTTGCATGATTCTGAAAAGATCATATCGGAAGATGTACAATTTTTTAGATTTTCCTCTTTTATTTCGGGTAACTGTTTTATAGACAGACAATACCAATACAGATACAGGAGACAAGTTAACATTTCACATCTTACTTTAATACATCAACAAAACACTCGTTTTATTTCTCTACCAAACAGAATAGTTTTTTAAAATGAAATCTTCATTTCTTCTTTTACTTACACTAATTAAATAAATTAATTCTAATAGTTTCATGAAACTTCATTCTACATGAAATATCAATACTTATATTTAATAAAGCATTAAATATTATAGATTTATTAAAGCGAGTTGGGATAAACAATCCAAATTACTTATGTATCAACTAGTACATAAAAGTAAATATTTAGAATAAAAGCTAGAGTTTCACCTAATTTTCACAGTAAAAACAGATAAAAACGAAACTGACATAAAAGGTACATTTTTATGTTAGGATTGACCCTAGTCTCAAAATGAAATACCGATAAGTTCGTCACGCACATACACATAAATTTTAAGATTTTTATTTTTTAAATGTATACATATATTTTCATCGAACATCCAACAAGATACAAACATTTTTCTTTTGGGAGATTTCTTGACCTCTGTAGTTTACCTGGATCTTTGGCTTTTCCGAAAACATTTTCTTTTCAATTCTACTAATTATTTTGACAGCATTCGTTAAAGCCAAATGGCCAGATACTCTTTGTCAAAAAATCTGTGCGGTCCTACAAATAAACTTTTATATCTTTCACTTATCTGCTTTTAGTTCGCATAAGAGGAATTTTCTGTTTATCATTGACATTGATACACATACATTTAAAAACACGGTAAAAGGGATAACTTGATAAAATACCGGAACTATAATTTGGCTAATACAGCTACATGATTGATAAAGTTTGGATTTTTTACGAGCTTCAAACTTTTAAAAATCAACTTGGGTATATGTGCACGTACGTACGTACTTATAGATTTTGTGTTAATTAACTTCTGTCATCAATCACCACGCCCACTTTTCCTTTTAAAGAACATTCGAGAACAATGCACTAGACTACTTTCAGATCAATACATTTTTTTTCAAATATCTAGTTTCAATATTTTTGTGATGATGAATATGATGATTATACCTATTTCAGAATTTTAAAGTGTATCTCGGAACATAGACATCCTGCCAAAGTAAACCTGTAGTCGAGTTTTCAATTTTCAAGATTCAAAAGTACGCGCGCGTTTTCAAACTACGTCAAAACTACAGAGAATGAGAATATCATCTAGTAATTTAGTAGTTGAATTTAGATGTAAGACTCCACTCTCTTTTACACTTTCTAGTCATAAATAATTTAACTGTCTGGGAAATTCAAATTTTCATATTTAGGTAAAGCTTGATTATAGAAGTTACTAGAGAAGAATGATAGCACCACGCAAATAACTAAATGAGTTTGAAAGTTGGAGTGATTTTTATTCTGAGGGTTTTTCAGCTGCTGCTGTAACACTGTCCAGGTCCATTGTGGATAACTCCTCCAGAATTTTGAGGGCCGCCTGTAATAAAAATCATAGTTAAGTTTGCCTATTGCCTTTTATTCACATATTTTTTATTTGATTTTGTAGGCTTACAGCGTTCTGAGCTTCCTCAAGTGTAGTCCCACATCCATGAGCCACATGAGGTGGGTTAGTGGTCAAGCTCACAACGCTGAGGTACTCATTCTTCTTTGGAAAATCCGAATATGATACGGAGATATCGAGAAGTTTCGACAAATACGATAACTTCTCTATACCCTCTCTACTGGACTGCTGACCACCGGCACCGGAAATGAGGGTATTAACCTTTTTCATTTCCTGTGCTGCAGTACTGGAGGTAGTTCCTCCAGTCCCGGAATTCTCCTTCTTTAGCACAATTACTCCAGGAGCTATTTGCCTAGCGCCAGCTAACTTTACCGTTGGTGAACTGCTACTTCCAGACGATTTTAATTCAGCTTGCTGTCCACTAGTACCAATTAGACTTCCCTTTCCATTCGAGTTGCTTTTGTTTCCCACAATATTTTTACCACCTCCTGTGCTGGTACTAGTTTTTCCGTTTTCTACAAGTACTTCAGATTCCGAGGTAGTATCCCCTCCTTCCTTTAATCCTTCCGTTGGTTCGTAGCCCATAGCAAGTATGGCAGCTTCAGCCGCCGCCTTCTTCGCAGCTTTCTTATTCGGGCCTGTTCCCTGAACAGTGTTCGAACCAACTGTAACTTCAATGGTAAATACGGGCTTCTTTTTCCTCAACATCCTACGATCCCTTTCGGTGATTTGCTTAAGGAAATTTTCTACGTTAGTTTCAGTCCCAGTGGATATTAGAATGAATTCCGGTTCCTTAAGTTTTTTGGTGTGACAAATCTGAATCAACCTGGATATGGGTGAGACTTCCTGCTGCCCCAAATCCTTTACGACGGGAGTGCTTGTTTTCTTTTTAGCTAGCTTTTGCCTCAATAAGCCCCTCTGCATTGCCTTAATGTTTATGCCTTGACTGGTGGCAGGAAGCTGTATAGGAATCTCTTTTAATTTGGCTATCATTAATTCACTGGAAGCCTTCTTTGCTGCTTGTTTCGTAGGACCTTCCCCTATCGTCTCGAGCTCCTCGCCTACCTTACATTTTACAGTGAAGACCTTCATATGCGGAGGGCCAGTCTCTTGAATAATTTCGAAAGTGACTGTAAGACTACGTTTCATGGCCATTTCGTGAACTATCGAGATGGGGCTTTTGTTATCAGCTTCCATCATATTTTGCTCAGCGTCAGCACCGGCTTGAACTAATTTTGCTAGGTCTAGTTCCTGCTTCACTTTAATCATGGCTTTCAAAGCAATCATAATAGCCATGTTCTTGGCCGCGTTGAAGTTTGAACCCTCTCCAGTGAAAATACGTTCACCTACATGGACACTAACAATGGAAGGGGGCTCACCTCTTCGAAACGGATCCACTATGGCCACTGGTTGCTGTACAAATTGTAAACCTAGTTGTAACTCTTGTGCCAAGTTTGTTAACTGTATTATCGCCCAGTTTGGTCTCTTATTGCCCCCACTTCCTCCCGGATTAAATGACCTTTTGGGTTTTGCTTTTGGGGGAGGTCTGGTCATGGATGTTTTTTCCAGAGCTTCCACTGCAGCAGCATGTTGCGCCTTTTTTATACTGGGACCTTGTCCAGTAAAGTCTTCATTGCCTAAACGGAGGAGAACCGTGAAAGTGGGTGCATGAGGAGGGCCCGTCTCTTTGACTAAACGGTACTCCACCTGAACCGAATGGAATCTTGCAATCTCACCAATTTGGCTTAAAGGAGTTCTTATGGCACCTTTCCCATCGTTTAAAATTTTCGTCGAAGAAGTGGCGCTGA
>JAANSQ010002970.1:0-10894 GCA_036850885.1 Lepidocyrtinus dapeste
GTTTTGACAAGTTAATAGCCAATCATGTACATTTACAACGGGTCAGAGAGAAGGTTTAAGGAAAGATAAAATGCATTGAGATACACATATATGGTTAAAGATACAGGACCTTGGCACGATGAATGCGCATTGAACTGCTGTTAAGTATTTGTCCATGGATATTGTTTTTACTTTTGTAGAAGAGAAGAAACACTCTGCCTAGTTTAAGATATTTTTTGGGGAATCTCTGAGATTCCACGAATCTACTTATGCACCTTTGTATATGTACGTAAGCTAAAGAAGAAAAAGTCGATATACTTTAAAATGATAACAAAAAGTCAGTGGGAAAGGACCCCAACCTGGTTTGGGATATACTTTTTTTTATTAGACGGATTGCTACCTAGTTTTGTGGGTATTAAGTTCCTGCTGATTTTCCACCTCTTTGTCTGCATGAAGCGAAATGAATGTTACCTTTCATTTAGAACTGATCTTGTCTCCACATTTTATTGTTATTTGTCTGCCTCACTGGCAGCCACCATTATGTCTTGTAGTAGACCTTCCTGACTGATATGCTGTTCTTTTTGTCACTGATTTTAAGCCTAATCCATCTAAAGTTAGATTAGGAAATGAATAGGACACAATACTATATGTTTATGATAAGTTTTACAAACGATTTGCCCGAGTTTTTCAATATTAAGCGTTTACCCTTAAGAAAGCTTAAATTTATAGCTATAAGCTTAAGAAAATTTACTTTGTTTGAGACCTTTTTTTCTATTACGGCTGTAAGTTGTAAGGTGTATGCGTGGCTCCAATAAATAACTCTATTTTCCTTAAAAAGTCATCAATATTAAGCGTTTACCCTTAAGAAAGCTTAAATTTATAGCTATAAAGCTATAAGCTTAAGACAATTTACTTTGTTTGAGACCTTTTTTTCTATTACGGTTGTAAGTTGTAAGATGTATGCGTGGCTCCAATAAATAACTCTATTTTCCTTAAAAAGTCAAATTAAAAATAGGATCAACATTTTTATTCATAAAAAGTCTGTATCGAGAGTTTCGGCTATACTCCAAAAATGCTGAAAAGATATTGTCCACATTTTTGTAAAATTTTCAGTCGTTATTTTATTATTTACCTGATATTTTGAACTGTAGGAACTATCCTAGTCAACTTCTTAAAAATTAAATGCTCGGTTTTAAATAACTCTAATATCTACGTTCTACCCTTATGTATACATGCATAAATTTTTGAACTTTTTTTGTCGCTTTTTAGGCTCAATGAATAAACATGTATAAACCAAGACTTGCAGTTTCAATGACGTGATATAAAATGACCGAATGCTATAGAGTAACAACGCAAATAGAGCTGCATGCATGATTATAATAACGCGTAGAATCTTACGACTTTGCAAGGTTGCTAGCAGGTAGTACAGACCCAACTCTGACCAGCTCTTTTAGTTTATTTTTTTCTTGATGAAAAGAGGACAAGAAGGAGAGAGAGAGAAGGTGAGGTAACCCTTGGACTGGTTGGCGCCTCTCAAGAATGCAGAGTCAGACTTTTTTCTTTAAACCGGCCGCTTATAGGTTTAAATAAAGTTTTCTATACTAGATTTATATAAAGTTGACTGTACGTACGATGTACAAACATGCTTAGAAGTTTGGTTAAAAATATTAATTCAAAGTCATGGAATGAAATGCCTTTTGGCTCTCTGAAACAAAAATTTTAATGGATGATCCGTTGCTATTCATCCGATCCACAAACAATTATTTGTATTCTCACCTAAGCTGTTGGAAGCACTCTGTGCTTGGGTCTGAAAATATACATAAATTGTAATGATATTTCCCCTTTGTTTTCCCTAAAATATGTCGGAATGGTTTGGCTGTCCTTTATTTTCTGTCAGTGCGTAAGAAATAAAATAGATTTGAATTTTCTTTAAATTCTTATTAGGCGAGGAAAAGTAATAGTAGCCCTGCCTCGTTGTCTGTGCAAGCCAAAAAAAAAGTTTTGGTTTTGGGTTTAAGGCCGGACCCAAATGCACACACGCTGCTGCGAAGTGCTTCCAGACTTAAAAGAGTTTTGTTCTTGGCGATATGTTTAGCCTGATTGTTTTGCGATGCAAACCTTAACAAGAGAGACTTTATCTTGGCACCTTATGGCCAGTAGTATCTATTGTTTAGCTATTTGAGACGGCGAGGATAGCGAAAGGTGATGATACACTTGTTCTTTTTTATTTTTCTCAGAAGGAGTTTAAGATGAGGATAAAGTCCTTTTTCTTGTTTCTAATAAGTTGTTTTAATAAGATGAGTACCTTTCTGATTTCCCTGTCTTAACTTTTCTCTTCCCCATTGTCTTTTGAGATATGAATCTACCTGTCGTGTCTTCTACCTTTTTGATATTATTTTTAAAGTATGATGCCTAGTCAGAAGTGACGACGAACTAATGCTTCTGTCTGTTGCCGTCGGCGTATTCTTCTCTGTCGGAATTTTCAACTAGAGCATATTATTTTATCATAAAAATTATGATTGTCTGATTTCAGTTAGGGATCGACCAAAATGTTTATCTTTATGTAACAAAGGTATTAGCTGTTGCAACTAGAAAGGGTATTAACTGCAGACAAAATTCTTCATTTCCTCATTGCAACACAAATTATTAGTTAGGGAATAAAAAAAATTATGCATAACTTTTCATGTGTGGGGAATCCTCGCGTGAACGTGGCTGGAAAGCTGAGGTCATTGATTAGTTTATTTAATTATGGTTCATTTACCCGTATTTTCTCTCAGGGACTTTTGCTCGTATAAACACTTCATTTACGCTTTTCTTGCCAGAGTAAGCAATTAAAGAGCATAGTTTTCGTTGTGACTCTGAAGGATATTATTTAATGGACAATATTGACAATAACCCAGGTATGTGGTAACCTTAATAAGATTACTTTTATGTCAAGAGAAGAATACTAACACAGTAGGTTTTATTGCTTTCCCTCAAATTGCATTTTACTTTCCTTTACTAAAATATTAAGTCATTTTAGGCAGTCATTACACCCTTTATAAATTCATTGTAAACTGATTACGTCATTTTGCTTGTATAACACACATTACGCATTCCCTACCCTAAACGTGTACAAACTTGCTAGTAGATTAAATAGATCTATAATGGTGGAGGCTGTGTTGACCTGAAATATAATTTAAACAGCAAACGTGTAGAAAAACCAAAGTACTTTTTTGCAAAGAGCTGTGGCAAAAGTATATTCATATCAACCAGCATCATTTGTCTAACTTCCGAACTGCAGACAAAGTTTGTCCTGATGAAAGAAACGCAAAAGGCTTATTACGTTAACGAGGTGTACATTAATTCTGAAATTGAGGAACCCAGCGAAAGATTATCTTCATGAAAAAGCTACACTGCAGCCTAGAAAATCTGTAAAACATCTGTGGAGTTAAATTGGAAAGAATGATGGTCGTTATTTTACTACTCTTGGAACAGTTTTTGGCGTACGGGATTAAACCGGATGCCAGAGAGGTTTTCAAGAGATGTTTAATTTCCTACTTATAGGTTGCAAAAAATCATCTCTATAGATAAATATTTGCTTTGTGCAGATGACTTTTCTTCAACGCAGATGTTGGTCTGTTGCCTTTTTCAAAAAGCTGCATAGTTGTTCAGTCGTTTATGAGCTGACAATGTTGCATTCACTTTTTTACCTCATCATTTTAAAAATAAGTTTCCCTTAATTGACCATAAATACTTTTATTCCGATTTCCGCTGAAAAGAATGCTAATAAAGGTTTTAGTAAAGAACCTAGATTATTACAACAGAGCAAGAGCAAACTCTTATATTCGTGAAAGTATAATAATATTTTTGGAAAAACGTATATTCCGTGGTAGTTTTTAACTTAAAAGAGTTTGAAGAACGTCCCCATGAATCATGCACTTTACTTTCTCTTCAAAAAGTTTGCTTTGGTTGAAAGATGTTATTAAAAGAGTTTGAGTTTGTCTGCTGGAATATTTGGAGAAAAGGGAAAGTCTATTTTTTACTGAAACGATGACACATGTTCTCTAATAAAGTAGCTAATAAATGAGCTGAAAGAGCATGATTATTCATTTCTGTGCAAAATGTTACAAAAGGGAATTTCCCCCAGAAGACACGGTTTCGGCTTGAGTGCTTGGTTTGAGTGCATAAAGGGCACAAAAGCATTTTTCTTGCAGAAGCAATACCGTCAGAAAGAGAGAGAAAGTAGGACGGGCCACATGCGTTTTTACCAGTGATGGATGGGCTGCTACTCCTGCTTATGATCTTCATACAATTTTCCATTTACTGAGAATTCGAAAAATTGTAAATCTAGACATTAAATAGACTGAAGATGAAAGTCATAGAATAGTACAGGCTATACGTATTATGTATAAAGTTCAGGTTGTGTCGTAGGATGTTTCGTAAATGGCTCTTTGCATCTCTCGCCCGAGGTATGTTATGTACATTGGCTTTTTTGGGAGAAGAGAAAATGGAAACATGAAGAATGCCAAGTACATGCCTATGTAGTGTATCCAGGGAAATTATACGACGCGTGGAACACTATGGTCCTACTCTTTTCCATCAAATTACATAAAATTCCATTATTGTAACAAGACTACTACTTGTGAAAAGAAACGCTCCATTGTGACTCTAACTGGAAAAGGGGAGAAAGCAGAGAACATGATAAGAACTCTATCTACTCATATATTTGTCCATATAACATGTTGCATGTGGACCTTGTTCCTATTCCTGGTATTAGTCTAGTCGTACGGGCAAAGTCGGAGAGTTGTTTTAGGGTGAAGGAAAACTCTCAAACATTTTATCCTTCGCTCTTGCTTTCCAAAGTTGAAATGTGGAGAGAGGAATATGACTATACCAGTGCTAAAATACAGCTGACGTAGAAAATGAGAGTGAGCCCAAACAACGCTAGACTTTCACCTAGACTAGTGGAGAAATTTTCTCTGGCTGGGGAACTCAAAAACTTACAGTGTAAGTTGGAGTTGAGTGCTTTTTCTATGCGGCCTTTATCGTTTTCTCTGTGACTCATCCAATGCAGTCAAAATTCTATCAAGCCGATCTTTCCACCAGGTTTCACTATTGTATAATATAATTAAGGAATACTTCTATCAAAACGTACTTATTCTGCTATAAGCACATCCGGACTTTCTATTAGGGCTATGAAAGTTTTTTCGTCTAGTCTTATACGTATTATTTTTATAATATTTTATCTCAACGACAATTAGTTGTACCTAAGTTAAGCATGGCCCTGGGCTTTTTTAGGAGGTTCATGAAAAAATCAGCTATGAATATACGTTTGATTTTTTATGAAACAATTTTTGTTTTTGTTAGGGTAATATGTTTAGATTTATACCCAAAAGAGTTCTAGGAAATAACCTTGTTAGTCATCGCTTTTACCGTGGTGGCATTGTGGCTTTAAGTAGTAATGGATGGGCTGAGGAGAGTGGAAAAGTTAATATAAAATATGCAAGAGAGAAATCCACGAGCTTAGTCAGCTCAGTAGGATGGAGGAGTCGGCGTGTCTGCGCTTACTTTCTCCTAGCTGTTCAACATTTCCTTTATAAACTTTGCTTGGTTTCATTTCTACAAAACAGGCTTTCTTTTATTCGTTTGACCGTATAAGAGTTTTCCTGAAAGTAATGATTGTTTGTACATATTTCACACATTTCTCCTGTATACATACTTTTTTAGTTGATTGCGTGATCGAAGGTATAAGTATTAAAGGCTACATTTAATGGACGAAGCCATATAGAACCTGGAAAATAAGCGTCAGGAAAAAAATAATATTGACGTTTTTTCTAAATATGTCGGTTTTGCCGAATATTTGAGAGAATAAAAGTTGACAACTTGGCTTTACGCTCATTGTCAGTTAATTTTAAATAATGAAGATTGGAAAATTCAAATTTGAAATGCCTTCATACATAAGATAGTATTTACATTTTGATACATTATTATACACATAACTGCATAAAGTTGCTTATTCTCACCATTAAATACATATTAAGAATTTCGGGCGCCTGGAAATTCTTCTCTTTTCCAAAAATTTTCATACTTTTCTAACTGTCAGGGGCTGGTTTACCAATTGCTGTCAAAATATTATGACTCGCGGCAATAAAATTACTATTCGGTAATAAATTAGGGAAAGGCTTCTTTTCGCCATTAACGTGCATTCAAGAATTTTAGTGAAACGGAATATAATATAGTTCAACTCACCAACGGGCTATTGCTCCATGATTCACGTCAGAGTTTTGAGAAAAGTGAAGCCCATTGGACAAGGAAATTATTGGATATACGTCTCTGGTATCTTGCTGATATTGTCTGCGTAGTTAAGACTAGAAATGACTCTATGCATCATCATCAAGTAAGCTCACGTTCGATTCATGAGAGTAGGTGCATGTACATTCTCAAAATATGATACTTGATCCCCGTTTACGTAACCAGACCGTTTCCACTACATTGTAAATGCGCTTTTTCCACTGAAAACGATAAGCGTTTTATTCGCTTCTTATAATCCTACAGGCTAGCCACCAGCTTTTACCTCAATCACATACCATTTTGCAAATATTATAATGATCAGGAAGATTTGTTATGTCAGTTGCAAATTAAGTCTGCATCAGTTCTCGCACAGGTCCAGCATTTTCTAAGTCAGGTGATATGATTACATGATGCAGGCATTCTACTCCACATTCACATATTAACTAAAAGATACACATTGTCCATGTTGCGTCATTAATCGCTAAGTGGCAAAACAAAAACCACTTTTCTATTAGCTCAGTCAACACCAACAGCTTTCATAGCATTCAATGCACTATAAATATTGTAGAAAAAAAACTAGTTGTTCATGGACTCCTTTTAGTTTATAATAACTACTACTCAAAAATAATTTGCAAATCCAGCTCCAACCCATTCCAGACATTTTGTACATCAGATAGTATTTACCCTCTGAATAGCTCTCGAGTTTTGAAAAGATGTTCCACTGATCAACAGACAGTGATTTTACTCAAGCCATACATGCAAACATACTTATCTTAGGTACACATTCTTGTTTCTCTAAGATGTGTATCTGCCGAATGTAAAATAGTTTGGCGAAGAAATAAAATGGTAATACTATTTTAAAGAGATAGAAGATAAACTACTATTCCTCATCATCTTCTACTCTCTCCATGGTTGACTGCCTCATCAGAAATTGCCAAGTTAGCGCTTTAAAGATACTAAATGAACGGTCGTCATTCCGCGTAGGACATGATGTGAAAGAGAAAACACTGCATTACCATACTATTTTTTTGCATCATTCATTTCCACTTAGGGTTTTAAAGTTTTGAGTGAGCGTCATGAATGATGAGTAGTGATTTCTTAGGTGCAGCACATCAAGCTCACTTGTACTTGCTTTTGTTTTTGTTGATAAAAAATTATAATGATGATTGAGGTGAAGACGATGATGGTAAACAACAAACTAACTTGATGGAGACGACTATGCTTTCTTAGAATACGAACTCTTTTTGTCTAGTTTTTACGGACGTACCGGTAAGATTTTTTACACTTGTATTGTCCCAAGTATGCAAAATGTTTCCCTGTTTGCTTAAGCTTGTTAGGATAAGTATGATCCTATTGTTTAATCCATTAATAATAATAAGCATAAGCAGTTTGGATTAATAGGAATAGGACATAAATAAAAGAGGTTATTTTAAGGAATGATATCGGCACTTGATTTCGTTTCTTCTTTTAGGACATTTTGTGTCAAGTGTTTTTAGAAAAGCTTGCAAAAATAGGCTTGTTTGATGTGGTCGCAATTGGCACGTAAAGCAAACGCTGTGTGACATGGTTGCATAAAAGAGTTGTTGAACTATTTGAGTAACTGCTAATTCCATGCTTTTATTCATGAGCTTGAAATATTTTTTTCACATGTTTGAATCAATTAGCACCTAATAATCTTGTCACATGGTACTTGCTTAACATGCATGTTATGTTTTCATACAAGTAGATTAAACCACAAGTGAAAAGGTTCGAGGGTGGAAGTTGTTACGGGGCAAAATAAGGAGTACCAAATTTTTAGGTAGGTATATTTGATGCGGAGGAGAAAATACTTTAACCAGCGCCAGATATCATTATTTGGGGGAATCCTAGACTTGTTACAGCATTCGCTATTTTCTGCATCCTGATATATCGCTGTTTCAAGCTAGCAAATTGGCACGACAGATTGGCGCCTTGTTGTAATTTTTGGGTGTCTTTTTGACGCTTCGGGTGTGAACTTCTTGTTACGCATTGGATGACGGAAATTACCATTCCGTCATCCAAAAATAAGTATCCCTACATTTACTTGGAAAAGAAGCCATTTCATATTTAAAGTGAAAAACTTGAAATAAATGGATTGTACAAAAAGAACAAAGTACACTAAATTAAATTAAGTTTTAGTTGAGCATATTGTGTTAGTAGTGTGGCTCAGAATTAAACAATAGAAGTAATTTCTTTCTTCTGGACTAAAATTGTATTCAATATTGAATGCACTTTGACATTTCGAACCCTTATAAATCTCATATAATAAACTGCTGGAGAAGTTGTTCCAAAGAATGCATTATTATTACCCTTTCATCTTCACCTATAAGTAAAATGTGCAATGCGTGATTGCGCTTTGATCTTTATCGCACTGCATGAATTTTACAGTGAAATGTTAGCAAAAACTGGAGTACCTCATATGGCTCATATTCTCCCATATTATATCCATATTGCTCTAAGTTTCTAAGGAGATCAGTTGGAGTTAGAAACGAATAAAGTAACACTTCAAGCGCTTACTCTCGTGCAAATGGGAATGGAGCGAGCGAGTAAGTGAGAGCACTGGTGATTGCTATTCTCTGAGAAAAATGAGTCATCTTCTGAAGAAAAAAAGATGATGGTTCTACGTAATAACGTATATGGTAAAATGAAATGCTTGTTGGTGTAGGCCGAGTTTTGGTTTTAAATAACTGCTCTTGCGGTGAACATATTATGATTTTTTTCTTTAGCTATTTTATGCATATTTAGTTTTGAATTGTTTGTGTTTGCGATATGTATGCAGTTTATTTACTTGGTTGCGGTATTACGGTTGGGTTTAAAAAAATAGCCAGGGCAGTTGGTCATAGTATGATGATCTAAAAGATTTTTTTCGATTTACTGATAAGGAACATCTACATACTTTAGTACTTCTCCGAAATGCAATTAGTCAGGAGTTAGTAGAAAGATTCCTTGAAATTTCGTCAACTGAGGGATTTTTTGGTACGACATGCTCATGTAGATAAATTGTGAAGTGGTTATACTTAACGTATCACCAAAATGTAGATAAAAATGTCCAGCTACTGAGTTTAGTCATAGTGAAGCATGTATTGAAACCTGGACCAGTGATATTAAAAATTAGTATAAATCTTAGAGTTACCTAAACAAAACATATCAACCTTAACAATGAAGCCGGCGAAAATACTAAAGACACTTTTTAAAACTAAGGCAATTTTTTTTATTCTAGGATCTCGTGGTGGAACCACCGCAGGAACTAGAGGAGGAGGACGTGGACGTGGAAGAGCACGGTAAGTTGTTTCTTGTTTTATACATTGACCCTCATGTCACTTTTCAATCTTAAGGGTCGAGTTTATTGACTCCAATTTCTAAAATGGAACTAAGCAAGCTAAAACTAAAAGGCACCATAAGCTATGTATATGTCATTAACTACGACGTTGCCATCGCTACGATTACTAATACGTAGCACACTTTCTGCATACTTTACCAATTCGCGTTTATTGTGGCTGGAAAAGCCGTTTTGTCGCGGTTGCCTCTAAAAGAGCTTTCTGGTTTTTATAGGCATTTTGTTTATTATGGTTTTAATTCTGATGATTTAATCGTCCCACTATGAATGCGGAACTTGATTGCTATTATAAAAATACCGATGAATGCAAAGCCTTTAATTTACAATTAAAGTATTGTATATAAAAATTAAGCCAAAATTGTATGACGCTGGAGTTATACCGAAAATAGAAACTATAACCAAAATCTCAATTAAATGTGTAAAATAATTGTAATACATAATTCTGATGATTTAATCGTCCCACTATGAATGCGGAACTTGATTGCTATAATAAAAATACCGATGAATGCAAAGCCTTTAATTTACAATTAAAGTATATAAAAATTAAGCCAAAATTGTATGACGCTGGAACGTATACTGAAAATGGAAACTATAACCAAAATCTCAATTAAATGTGTAAAATAATTGTAATACATTATTAGAATATCAGGGAAATCATTTTCTTGTCCAAATTTATAATTCGAATGGAAATGAAAATCAATTCTAGACTAATTTAGGATGTAGTTCCTAAAACGAAAAATGTTACTAAGAAAGGAAACAACATTAATTGAATTTCAGTTAACAATTCGCCTTTTCAAATCGCTGGTAGTATTCAAAGAAAGCCATTGTAATAGGCTACACTAGATGTATCTCAATAATGGTAAACATTAACGATATTCGTACTTCTAGATATTTATGTCTAACAATTCAGTATCAAACATTATTATCCAAACAGAAGTCCAAGAACTTCTCTTTAGAGTTCTTTCTTTAGAACTTCAATCATTTTCCTACAACAGCTCATGTTCTCAGGTGCGTTTAGGTGAAACTAATTTGGGAACATGTAAGTGGAATCCTTTCGTGTTTCATGTCGTTATTGTCATTTTCATGGAAATCTTTCCTTTGTCATGGAGTCTGAAACACTCGAGAACGGTTTCTTCGTAAGGAAGGGAAAAAATGTCGCACGTGCTAGGTGTTGTTGCTGGGGTAGCCAGATAATAAGATTCGATATAATATATAATTTCCGCGTAGTTAGTTTGGAACAGTACGTTGTCATGGAACTATTTAATAGGGGAATTCTGCTCGTTTCAG
>JAANSQ010002971.1:0-10893 GCA_036850885.1 Lepidocyrtinus dapeste
CCAATGTTAAGGAAAGAATTTAGTAACCAAACCATAACCAGAAATTTTGGTGGTTTTTGCCAGTAACCAAACCATATTAACCATATCGATATTTGGTTAACCATAGCCATCTCTAAATGTTAGAACTGTAGATGAGATGCTTAGACTTAAAAAACTTGTAAAGTTACGACTGAACTATTTTTAGCAAAGCAATATGTTTCACAATACAGCCAGGGGTGATATTAGACTAATATGAAATGAGTGTTATCTTCGAGTCTGAAGAAATATTGAGATTGATGCCATGACTTTCCTTCGTGTCATTGAATCAGTTGAGGTGCATGCATTTGCGAAAAAATATCGGACGCAGCTGGTCCTGGTCCTGCCCGTCACTGGGTCGGGCATATGCAAATGTAGGAGAGTTTATGCTTCATACGGAAGCATCTATAGATAGTACTCGTCAAGATGTTAAAAAAATGAATATTTAACACCTTTTTTAAAACCTTTGGGATAATGATTTGCTTATTTATGCTTACGATATTCTTCGGCATAATTGGAGTTTTTAATGTGCGTCCTCTTAAAAATCACAGGTAGGGAAAGGGCAAGCGGTATTTTTATTGCTGAGAAGTTTTTAAAATTTTTCATATCCACCTGAATCTGTGGGAATTCGACTTTGCACGTTTGAGCACGTCTGCTCACTAGATCCATTGCTGGCATTATTCCTTTCTTCAATTCTAAATTCGGTACTTTGGGACGCTGGAATGTGAGTAATTACAGATCCGTTAATGTAGTCAGCAGTATTTACAGTTTGAGGGGGTGGTGTTTGCACTGTATTGTGATCACCAGTTGTTACATCTTTGAACGCGAGGTTAGCAAGATGTTGCATTATGCTCTTCTGCGATTTTAAGTAACGGTATAGGAATATACAGGAAATCACTATGAATATCAGTCCCATCACGGATATTGTCGAAACGATCAAGAGAAATGAGGACGCTGAGTCTAAGGAATAGGAGAGAAAAAAACTCTTATGAAATATCGGATTGCCCGATATAAATTCCAATTAAGTTCCCCCTTCATTGTTATACTCCCCATCTCGTAGTTGAAGTGTTTAGCTTTATCATCTTTATATTTCAGCAGCAAACAGTCACTTAAAAAATTGGAAGAGATAAGTAAAGTGACCAATAAAATTATTGGGGGATTACGAGATTTATCCTGAAGGAATAAATTTCGTTTTGATTCGTTCGGGTCAGGTACTTAATCGGATATATTTCGGAATTTAGGGTGTACTCTATATTTTTTATAATGATGTAATGATTACGTATAACGGTGATACGGAATGTCTTGGTTACGTTCCCAGCAACATTCGATACCCGGCATTCGTATGTATTCTGGGTTCTCAGGGAAACGCGATGAAACAATAATCTGCTCGTTCCATTGCCAGCTTGAATTCCAAATGACGTGGTCTTATTATTACGACTCCATGTCACATTTGGCTCCGGTACTCCGTGGAATTTGCACAAGAGTGATTTGTCCGTGTCATTAAGAAACCAAGTGAATTCTTCTTTAATCCTTCCAAGGATCGTAGGCTGAACCGGTTTCAAAATCAACATTTCAATTCCTTTCTTACCCCATTCAGTAGAGTTCCACACGGGAGCGTAGCACGTAACCGTTTTAATGTTCTCCATTATGAGCATCTCAAGAAAGGATTGATACCTGCCAAGCATGATATGAAAGTGGCGCATACGTCCACTACCGCTAGGGTCGTAGCGATGTCGATTACCCAAAGTTTCCTCGTCACCGTTGACATACTCCATGCTTTGATTTGTATACTCTATCGCCCAAACAATGCCTTTTGCATAGTAAAAGTGAGAAACTTTGCAAGTAAATTTTCTGGTTTCTCCAACGTACAAAGGGCTAGAGAGCTCAGTTACTTGCATCATTTTTGCCCTATCCGCTTCATACCAATCGTAATCTACAAAATAAATTGGAAGCTAGGGTCATCACTCAATCAGGATTCCCAGAAATCTTAGAGTTTTTCTTGAAGAAGACTTAGTGTAATCTTACATGGTTCATCTTGGACTAGCGAGGGCGACATGGTTGAGCTCGTTGACCCTGTGGTGGACTTCTTTCTTGGAGGTCCTCCAGCTCGCCACCTCCTAAACCCAGTTTCTGGCATAGGGAAGAAATATTCACGGACTACATCAATACCAGCACCAACACAACGAAACAACCCCGCTCGTTTGCTTTTATACTGGATGGTGGAACAAGTCCCATTCTTTTTCTTGATGCTTTCCATGCTGTGAAGGTTATGCTTCATAATTTGGCAGATTGTTGGATGGTCACATTCAATTAGCTTTAGCTTCGGAGCTTTGTTTCCAGCGGAACAGCAGAGTACTTCGTCTTTGGTAGAGTCAATAGAGTAGTACGCCCCGTGTCTTATGGTCTCATTAAATTCTGCTTGTCGAGTGTCGTCGGCGTCGATTACGTTGAAGGTAATGATATCCCCATCGTCATCCTCTTCTGCACCTTCAATTTGACAGGTGTAGCGACCAAAAGGATATTGCAGGTTTGTGAGGGTGAACCCAACACGAGGATCGTAGGCTACAGATTCATTCAGAGGAATTGGAATTGCCTCCACCTGTTGGCCAACCTCTTTCGTTAAAATGGGAAGCACGCTTGGCACGGAAACACTGCAAGGGAGCTTGAACGTTCTACTCTCTTTCCTAAACGGTATTTGCGGTGGTTTTCTGAACAGCCTTGCTAAAGTAAGGTAGGGAGGTGATGTCCTCTCCCAGAAGACAAATAAACTTGTGGAGAGGTTTGGAGCACCAACCTTTTGACAGGTATAATTCTGACTTAAAGTGTTTATTCCAAAATCTAAGAGACTTAATTCACTAGTGAAGCCCACAACATCCAAACCATTAGAGATGCGGGTGGTCTGTACAGCAAACTGTACCTTTACTTTCCAGGCCCAACGTTCTTGATGAAACCGCCACTCTATTGGATAGGGGGCGTTACAGATCAGTGACATACCTTGAACCGTTGATGGTACTGAAATAGCGTTGGGGAAAGGAGGCGTAGGATTTAATGGAGGAGTTGTGTTATGATTCCATTGACTTCCAACTTCATTATCGAGCCATCCGCCCAGGTTTATTTTGGGAAGTTCCTCCCTTCCGTGTATTTTCCCAACGAAACACAAACTCAACAAGAATGATACTATTCTATCAAATCCACACATTTTTTTGCAGGACCACACAAAAAATTGTTCAAAGCGCTTCACAATGCTGGAAAAGTATGTCGGAACATTGGGAATGTACTAGGCCACCCCTTCAGGATATTCATAGATTGGCGTGAATAGTTAAATATTTTGTGCTCATGCTCATCCTAAAATTTACGTGATCATTCTAGCTTACCACGCAATTTGATGACATCACGTCATCTCAAAATCATCCAGTTCATAATTAATTGAGTTTTTCAAGGTTGCGTAGACAAAAGTGGCTTTGTTCAAGATTACCAACGTCGCATAATAAAGTCCAGCATAATGAAAATTATGAAAACTTGCTTAGTCATGCAATTCAACAATACACGTGTACTTTCCATTTTTCGCCATTCATAATGCCGGTCATTATTTTCAGCAATAATTTACGTATGACACTAATATGACTTGTTCAAAAAATTCAAGGGGAAACGAAAACGAGCGAGATAGCAAGATAGCTGGAGGAAATGCTCTCTACTGGAGGCAGTAGTTCTTTATTTTGCAGCAAACACTGCAAATCTGGAATGCCAATGGTTACTACTGTTGGAGACGAAGTAAAATTCTGGTTGGAGGGAGTAGCGTAAGATGTCATGGGATGCTAGTAACGCTGGAATGTGTTCTGTAAACCATAAAAAAATGCACAACAGACGAGCTCAATTAAATTATATACTTGAAGCTCCTTTAATTCAGGAAAAACACGCTCCCAATTAATCAGCATCTTTTAAAGACTCCAGACAAGGAAAAGTGGCAACTTCTTGTAAAACATATTTGTCTGGAGTTTCGCCAGCGAGTTGCAAGATCTAATGGTATTTTAGTTTTGTTGACATTGGAAGAAGAAACCATGTCATGATATTGGCCTCCCTCCCATTCCATATTGGCCTGCTCATATGTGTCCTTTTTTATTTTAATTGCCAGCGAACCAATAAATAATTACAAATTAGCGTTATATTTAGTAAGGATCTATCAATAAATTTGTCATTCTGCCGTTATCAAAAGAAGGCTGACTGGAAACGGAATAGTTTCTAGCTTCGGTGTTTACAGGCAGAGTAGCTGGAGCATTCCCAGTTTGGAGTGTACGGCCAGAAGAGTTTATTCCAGTGGCGCTGGTGCTAGTCCCCGACCGGCTCATAACATCCCTGAAATTAACAGTTCCTCTGGTGAGCTGGTTTATTTCTTGCCTGTCTCTGTGAAGCTTTCGAATAAGGTATGTGATCCCAATAATGAGAAAAATGGCGACCAAGGAAGCTCCAAACAAGACTCCAGTAGACTGCCAAGATTTCGCTTCTGAAAAGAAGTCAAGCCAAGAAAAAAATCACTTTTGTTTTGTACAGCTCGTGGTTCACCACTGGACAGATCATTTATAACTGACCCATCACGGTGACATGGAAATCCTTCGTGACACTTCCGCCGAAATTGGTTGCGACACAGCGGAAAACGCCTTGGGTGCTGTAGGATACCCTGGAAATGCGTAGTGTGCTGGATACGGTCAAACCTGTAGTGCTCCCACTTTCATTTCTTGTCTCACTATAATTGCCATTATTCTGGTTGGCTTGATCATCATCAGCGGCGGTGGTGTCCCCATCAAGAGAATCTGGTTCAGTGGTTGTTGGCTCAGAGCTCGCAATCTTGTCATCCTTCATGGAGCAGCCGTTTGAGTGGAACATGTTGTAATTGTGGGTAGATATAAGAATTGTCTGAAAAAATAGGGCAAAAATAAATAAACGTAGTTGCCTATAGATTCCTCAAGAAACTATCAAAAAATTAGGGAGGAAGTAGGTACGCTGTTTCATTATCAATCCAATAATATTTTTGTCCTTCTCTAGGGTGATTCCAGGAAATTGAATGGAATTCATTATATTAAATTATACCGTGTTATCCTTTTCCCAATTGAATGTCGGTGCGGGGACTCCGTGGGCAGTGCAGGTCAATTCTTTGTTCGTCTCGTTGGTGTACCAGGTGTACTCTACGATCTCCGAGTTGGGAATGGACGGAGACATGGTTTCTATCCAGAACCATATTGCTCGTCAAATATTATTACGTAGGAGAAAATGTAAAGAATCATGGAGAACATCTACATACTATTCCAGAGCCACTCTTCAAATTAACTCTAGCTAGGAAAAAGTCCGCAATAATGTTCTCCGGGATGAAATTGAATTTCGCTACGAGTTGCTCACCGTTTACGTAGAGATAATGGATTTTGGTCACCCAAAGCGAAGAATTCCATACTGGGGCCATGCACAAGACACTCTCCATTCCAGCGGTGGCCACAAATGAAACCTCATTGGAATGTCTATTTCCACCGTCGTAGTACCATAGCCTCTTGGACTTTTTCATGATTCCATTGTCACTCTCTGGGAGAAAGTGAAGATGCATCGTGGTCATTCCAGAATATTTACCCTGTCATGTCTTAATTCCACGCATTTATTTGTTTCTCACGAGGTAAATAAGTGATTGTCTGGTTAGTCCATCTAATCATCCAGTACACTCCTGAGGCAAAGTAGTACCTGGAAGTGTCACACAATAGGCGAACATTCTCCTCCGCATAGATTGTACGGTCCGGTGTAGACTCCTTCGACAAGTGACTGTTTTCCCAATAGACCCTTTGAGTATCCTCCACTTGGATCATCTCCTGAGGGTCTATCTCCTCCCAACGAAAATCTGAAAACACACAAAAACAATTTCTTCAGTCCTTCTCTCATAAACTACCTAGTTACTCGGAGGGGAAAATCACTTCCGGCAACAACTCAATTTTCTCTCTTTGCGTATAAAGATGGATGAACTGCGACAGTGAAAAACGAGAAAAGCCTTGTATAGGTATTGGCATTATCTCCTGCCATTAGTACACTTCACGATACCAGTCTCGCATCAAAAATTTCACATGTTCTTTCTCCTTCCACTCCACCGAAAAAAAAATTACTTCCACCGTCGTTTCCCATTAAAAGACAAGCACTTGCCATAAAAATGAGTGTATCATTGAGAAATTCATTTTCGTGATGTTTCTTCCCCTACAAAAATTTGCCATGTGAGATAGCAATAACAGTCCAAGCCAAGCTATTCAGGAGCACGTGCACTCGGGAAAAAAAATCCCCATGACGAAGTAAAATACCAAAGCCTATTTTTACTTTTGCTTTGCCATGAAACTAACATCATTCTAAGTATCTCATCTTTTCTATTTTTTCGTAGGTTCTAGGCCTTTTTTTATTATTGTGTGGCTTTAACTGAATGAATCCTTTTCTGTTAGGCTGTGGCGTAAACTGTGAATAAAAATGTAGCATCGAGGCGTACGCGATGATACAAAGTGTAATGCGAGGACATA
Organism: Lepidocyrtinus dapeste; assembly: GCA_036850885.1. Taxonomy (NCBI): domain Eukaryota; kingdom Metazoa; phylum Arthropoda; class Collembola; order Entomobryomorpha; family Entomobryidae; genus Lepidocyrtinus; species Lepidocyrtinus dapeste. The sequence continues at coordinate 6,549 of JAANSQ010002971.1, forward strand.
ATGCAATCATACAATTTTAAAAAGTAATTACATGTAGTCGTATTCCACTCGTGATTCCAGGGGATGGTGGGATCTCTCAGAGGGACGATGAATTCTCTGTAAACATTAAAGCCATTTCCTACGCATCGAACGATCCCTGTATGGTAGCTCCTGAGATTAAGCAAGGCGCAGTTACCTCTCTTCCTCCCTTGATTCCACATGTATTTTCCCTATTTTTGAAAGGGACATTTGCTTTCATTCTGATTTCAAGTAAAATCGAGGAGGAAATCATTGAGTATACATGTTTCTCTTCGAACCCAATCCGTGCCTTGATATCCTCTGAGTGCACACGTGCTTGGGTGCTCGCAAAGAATCATGTAGATTTTGGGAGGCTTCTTCTTCCCACTACCTCCGATAGAACAGCACTTCACTTGCTTAATGGCTTCATCATACTCGAATGTGTATCTCCTGTCAGGGGTGTCACCATCATTTCGTGTATACTTAGAGGTGTCAGATTCTCAAAAGAAAGAACAAAATCAAATCACTTTACCCTAGTTTCAATGTTTACTTTATCTAGTCATATTTCACACTTTTACCCGTCTGTCAGTTTGGTCTGACTGTAATGCGTTACTTGATACATTTACAAATTATTTCTTCTTTGATTATTTGAATTTCCCCCTGATAATTACTTAACGATTCTTTAAAGTTCAATAATTAAAAGTATTTAAGCGAATAAATTATGTTAGGTAAGGTGTAACCAAATCTTATGTGAGCAATCGTCATGTCTTGTCTACAACATTTTGAATATTTTGAAAACTTTACTCTCAGATTAAAATATTCAAATTTTATTAAGAATTTAATGACCGTTACAAGCTTACTTTCTTCAAAATTTCAATTTCAAGCAATAAATCCTACATCCTAATGCTTGTAAGGAGTTTAAATTGTAGTACATCTAAAAAAATAGTCTCTAGACATGATGCATCTAATGTTAGCGAATATGATCAAAACAACTCATGCAATGTTACGTATCGTTAAGCACGTAACACAATTACATTATGCATATTATTGCATGATTTCCTTTAGCAATAACATCCCCCAAATGGGATTTTTCTACACGTTCTCATGTTCTCCTGCATACATTAAATTCACTCTAGTTGATTCTGTGCGCCTTTCTAAATTTTCCGAAGTAGGTATGTATATATTATTCCCTTAGATTTTTTCTTACCATTCTGATGAACTACATGAATCGAAACGTAATCGTTCCCTTCAAGCTCGCATTGGTAAATGCCCATGGGATTTCCCAAATTCTCGAGTGTGTACCCAACGCCGGGCGAATAATGTACGGAGTCGTTTACCGGAATATCTTGGTACATCTAGAAAGAAAATGTGCACATCAAGTGGTTCACTTCTCAATACTTCATAAAAGAAAGAGAGAAACTAGGGCTCAAGTGAAATGTAGATACACTTTTTACGTTTTTACACCGCTTCACCTCCTATCCTACTGGGATTATCTACTTTCTTTCTCAAGACAAAAAACTTTTCTCCACATCTTTTCTCAGTAGTAGATAGACGGGTTCTGGGAGGATGCTTAAGCTCAAGTTGCAAAAAATATTGTGCTCAAGTACATGCATAACAATCCAAACGAATTAATCAATCTACATTCACTTTTTTAGAGTCAGTTGAATCCCAAAGAAAAAAATTGTTTCGCAGTAGACTTCTTTTGAGAAGTGATCCTAGTCACTAGTCAGTTCCCTCCTTTCACTTTCGTTCAGAGGTATGGTGATGCTGGCTGATAGGCTCACATGTAAAGAAAACATGGGACCTTCCCCTTGAAACCCAATGCAGACAGCATGTCGATAATGGGTAATTTTGACGCGCTTATTACAATTCTCAAAACGAATATTTTTGGGACTAGTAATCAATAGACAACCATTCAAAAATTCGTTAGATTGAGTAAAGGACTGCGGAACAGGTGGGAAGGGGGTTTATCAACTCCTCAAAAATTGGGATTATAACATTACGCGGATAGGCCAAAATAAACAGTTCCATACATTACAAGGTAGAATTTTTAAGAGTGGCTATTAAGCTCGTCTAAATTAACAACCCTCGATACATTTCTTATTTGTATTCATAAGATGGTTTTCTATGGCTGGTGAAAGAAAACTTTCCCACAGCTTGAATCAAAGTGGTAGTAAATATGGGAGAGTGCAAAATAGAAACGTTAACAAGGCACTTCTCAAATCAGAATCATTACTGTACTCATTCATACTACTTCTTAAAAATAATGGCCTTTTCTTCCGGTCTACTACATTTTTCATCAGTTTCCTTGAACGTGTTTAGCCTTTTTTGGTTTCCTAGTTTGATCGCGTTGCTCCATAGGAGAGAATGCAAAGGCCTTAAGTTTTTCGCTTAGACTCTTTCGAACCGGAAAATAAATATGATTTGCTATCTATTTGAGTAAAACCACAACCACAATCCTGTGGGGTTTTGTTTGATTAAACATTTTCCTCGGGACTGCTTACTACTAGCAAAACATGAAAGTCATATTTGATTTGGATCTTTTTCAGATTTGGATTCTGTGGTTTTATCAATCCCTCTTTGGAAAGCGAGTATGTAACACTCTTTGGAGACTTAATCTCCAAATATTTCGTATGGAAGTGGAGAATAGAGTGTAGTCTGTAGTTGAGAGAACACTCCTGTTCGTTTTACATCGATTGAGGAGCAGCGTTACCAAGTGCACTACATGCTACGGAGATTGGAGGGTACTGCGCAATTAGTAGAACTCTTTGAATTTCGAGACCTTTCGTTTGAATGAACTTTAAAAGGAGATTGGGATACAAACCATGGAGCAGGAAAATATGTTGTGTTCGTGTGTGGTACATAGAATTCCAAGCCTGAAAGTGCTCAATTCTTCACCTGCTTCTCAAGACTGATTTCCTTTTTGAGTGTGGGCCTCGCATCAGGATCGGTCACTTGACACGGTAGAGTAACAACTTCTGCTCCATTTGCGTTCCTTTGGGGAGTTGTCGTAATATTCTCCTTCGAATGGGTGAAGGCAAAGCCGTATTGTGCTTAGTGAAAGAAACACTTTAAATAATACACTTTTTAAAAAAAGAAATTCCGTTATGCCCATGTTTTTCAACCTCAATCTTACATTCCCAGTAGACACAAATATCGCTTCGGATCTCATTCCTTGCAGTACTCTGACAACTATAGTTTCCGGTGAGCTTCACATAAGGCCCGTTCATCGTAAGGATTGTAACGTAGAGGAAGGTGGAGGGGTCAAAAGGATCTTCAAATTCGCGGATTGAGAGAACTCTAAGAGCATTGTAAACACTTGGGTGGACGGTTGAGTGAAGCAGGTTCCAAAATACCGGATATTTTGCCTCGCATTGAAAAATCATCGAGTTCCGAGAGAATGGAACTACGTAAACAGTCTCGTTTTGAAAAAGGATTGGTGCGGTGCTGTCCGCATAGCCTGGCTCCCCATATCCACTAGAAGAGTCTAATAAAGTTATTTTAGGTAAATTGTTAATTCCGGCGAAAGTGTATGGATGGGGTGTCGCCGTCGGGGCGACTTTCCTTGGGGATACTAGGCTCAATGGAAAAACTATTTGTGAAATCCCTGTCAGCAGAAGAATCCACGTGGATACTTCACTACACAAATGCATTTTTGATGAAATACAAGAACACGATAGAGACTACACGCCCGCTTTGTCTTTCACTTGAAATGGCAAAACTCTAAACTTACACTTTTTAAATCCTCCCCGAGTATTTCATCAAGCTAATCTAATTTGTTTAAATTGCAGTTGAAGCGTGAAGCCCCAAAGGATACATTGATTTGTTGATTCTGATGGCATTCCGTACACAACTTTGTCAAGTGTCAGAGAAGATACCATGAGACTGCCTTTGTTCATGCGCCTAATTTCAGCTTCCGGTGATGGTGGATGGCGAACGCAAATTTGTTTTTTTTTATATTTAGACTCAAGCTTTATGTTGTCGTGACTCTTAAGATGTTAAAAAGCCATTCAATGGAAACGTTAAGTCACGCACATTTCCCAGCACGACACCACTACATTCAGTTTTTCTCTTACAGTCCATGAAGCGGAAGTGCTTGGTATTTAAAAAGAAGGAACAAACGAAACTCCTTTCAACAATGCATTAGTATGCGTCGAACTGGTCATGGAATCTGTACAATTTTCTATGTTCGCCTTTGCCAAATATGCACGCACACTTAATAAGAGCATATTGCACAGTTTGAAGGTTTTTGCATATAACGCTTTTTCAAGATATTTTTGATGAAAGATATAGGCTTTAGGACTTGAGCCGAGAGACTTTAGCCGACAGGAAATTAGCCAAGAAATCA
>JAANSQ010002972.1:0-10887 GCA_036850885.1 Lepidocyrtinus dapeste
AGTCATTCCGGCAAATTGACACTTCCGGCAAGCTAAAATTCCGGGAAATCGCCTAAAATCCTTCATTTACCTATGAGCACCTGCCAACGCCTCCTCATAAGTTTTCATGAATTGTTCTTCCGCACAGAGCCCCGCCACAGTCCTTATATTGCTCAAAGCCTCGACGGCAATGTTACACGCGGACTCGACTGAATCTCTCTCCACGACGTTATCTGATCCCATCACCCTCCCTTCCAGTATTGACAGGTAGAGCATGACTGGAGTGAAGATGATCACAACCAATGCCATATTGGGGAGAAAGTAGAAAGACATTATAGCCGATCCGATAATGATAGAGAATGCCTGTAACACTCCAGCAATTCTGGAGCCAGTGGCGCCACTGATACTTGAAGCATCAGTGGAAAGTCTTGCGGTTAACTTTCCAACAGTATTTTTGGAATCGTCGTAAAAAGAGATGTCCTGCTCCATCAGAGAAGAGAAAAGGAGTTTGCGCATGCGGTACGTAAACCTTTCTCCAGAGAAACCGACCAACATCAACTGCACAAAAGTAATTAGAGTCGAAAAGCACTTTTTTTCTGAGAGATCAAAATATCCAGACATACTTTAAGTACGAAACCAACCTGTAAAAATCCACACACGCCGTTGATTCCAGCAATGCCCAAATACACGAAGCAATAATAGGCTCCATGTTCCATAACCACAAAGTCATCTTTGATCGTAAAAGACTGTAAAAAAAATCAGAAAATCCAAACAAATTTTAAAAAATTTAGCACACATTTAAAATCTCCAGTGAAACTCCTCCAAAAACTGACCTGGATGTAATCTCCAAAGATGGATGCATATATTGGTAACTGCAGGCCCTTCACGATAGAGCATAAAATGACGACTAGGAGAAATGGCCACTCCTTCGAGTTTGTCCTCCACAGACGGAATAAGCTGACGTTTTTGGCAATTTTCTTTTCGTCCTAATTAGGTCATAAATAGACACGCAAATTATAATAAAAATTAGCCAAAATATTTACAACAAATAAAGTCAGATATGTAGTTTCCCCTACTTCTTCCACACTGGGGTGTTCCTGAGGTGGAGGTAGTTCATCATGGGATGTTTGACTAAATGTGTGACTAATGAGACGAGTGCGACTAGTAATCCTCCCTGTGCCAGGTTCACTGGACATGTACTCCTCCGTCCTTCTATCAGGCTCATCGTGGGTAAACTCAACGTCATCATCCACGTCGAGTTCCTCCTCTGGAGAAGTAGGTTCCCCACATTCCTGATTAAGTACCAAGCAGTAGTAGCGACCTCGTAACTGCATCAATTCCATATGGGTCCCTTTCTCCACCACCTAGGTAATTAGATACTTGATCAAGTCTTTGAAAGTCACTGGATAAGTACCTATCTGAAGAACACTCGATGACCTACCATGCCTTTATCGATGACGAAGATAACATCTGCAGACTTGATTGTGCTGAGCCTATGAGCAATGATAATTGTAGATCGACCTTCACTTGCTCTTTCCAAAGCAGCTTGGACTATACTCTCGCTTTGGAAGTCTAACGCGGATGTCGCCTCATCAAGAAGAAGCACTCCTGGATTGCGAACCAAGGCTCGAGCTATAGCTATGCGCTGTTTCTGTCCACCTGATAAGCTGGTTCCACGCTCACCCACAGGCGTTTCATAACCCTACATAGGTGTACCAAACAGAAAAATTCCAAGTCTCAATTAGCCCCAGCACTAGAAAAAACAACTCGCCTAATCTAAGCTCACCTGTGGCAGTTGCATAATAAAATTATGAGCGTAAGCCTGCTTCGCTGCGGCTTCAATGGCGTCTCGGGACACATCCTTCAATCCAAATGTGATGTTCTCTGCGACTGTAGCGTTAAACAATACAGGTTCTTGACCCACCACTCCTAGTTGTGATCTTAACCAGTTGATGTTGAGATCTCGAATGTTCACGCCGTCCAATAGAATCTCGCCCTCGGTAGGGTCGTAAAATCTTTGAAGTAGCTGAACAGTGGTAGACTTCCCGCAACCTTATCATTCGAAAAATAAGGTAGTTCGAACAAAACATCCCAACTTTAATAATTCCTTCCTTAGAGAAATTTATTTGTCTCACCGGAAGCTCCAACTAAAGCAACAGTTTGTCCTGGATGTACTTGGAGACTAAGTTTATTCATGACCTGAAAAAGAAAGCGTTTCAAAAAATAAAAATTTCAAAGTCAAATAAGATCGCTGAAGAAGATCTTAACTTACAATAACGTTTTTGCGGCTTGGGTATGAAAAGCAAACATTGTTGAACTGAATATGCCCAGTTGGACGACTTTCCGGTGTCATCCCGTCTGGTGATAGACTGTTAATTTCACTCTCTCTAAAATATAAAAACTCTTCGTCATCCCTCTACCATTTTTTACTTTCCACTGTTCCAAGCTATCAATTCATTACTTACCTGTCTAAAACAGGAAATATGGAGGCTGCCGCTCCAGTTCCTCCGGTAACAGCCTCAATGTAATCTGAGGACGAGCCGAAGTAAAAGCCCGCTAGCATCACGCCAAACAAGATCTAGACGAAACCAGATAAAAACGCTGTACTCGGCACACCACTACTCCAAGACTGGATGATTACCTTACTCCAAGACTTACCACGAGGACGTTATCAGGTCTATAGAGATCATCGCCAGTCTCTCTAGAGTGCACCACTAACACCGCACCGTACCAAAATGCGTACGCAAAGTTTGACAACGACACGAACCAAATGATGCCGTTTCCCAGCCCTCGAAGGAAATGCCTCTTGTACGCTACCTTCCTCGCATGTTTTATCTTAACGTCGTACCTATCGATTTCCTTGTTTTGTCCGTTGAACGCGTGTACAGTCCGTATATTAGATAGCGTTTCCTCAGCAATCGCTCCAGCTTCAGCGTATGCGTCCTGTTCCTTCGTAGTCATGTTGTTGTTTACGCTCCCATCGAAGGCGGAGATAATCCCCAAGACTGGAATGAATACCATCAAGGCCAAAGTGAGTTTCCACCCGAGGTAGAATGACAGCCCCGTGAGGAAGACGCAATTGAAGGCGGACGAGATGAACATGCCGATTTTCTCACTCATCGCGTTCTGAATTTTTAGCATGTCGCTGGAAATCGAAACAATGAGAACATCTAGCCACATTCCAAAGAAATTTAAGGTTTTATCAAAGTGGAGTGTAGTACTTACTCCACCATCCTGGATGAAAAGTCTCGTTTGGCATTTTGGTCAAACCAACTGATATCTTGCTGGAGGAGCTTCCTAAAATACTCTTTTCGGAGTTTGAACACCTGAAATAAAAATCAAAAATGAAGTAGTACATATCGCCCCAGAAGGCAAGAGTAGATCTCTGCTATGTATCTCTCCTCAAATTCTTACCTGCTTTTCAGCGACGTGATTGAGAAGCATGACGAACGCGTATCCGGTGAAGAACTCAAACACGCCCAGCAGAGACTGATACAAAGTAAACTTCTCCACTTCCTTCATAAACTCCGACGTGGTGTTTGAAGGCGGTGGAGGACATACTCTCGACTCATTCGAAGCGAATGCGACTAATGTCTTGGTGAATTTTCCAAAGTAAAAATTCGCGAGTCCAGGGATAACTCCGGTGATGCAAGCGATGCTTAGGCCTAACACCACCAGGAACTTCTCCCACTTGTTTGAATACCGATACTGTCAAGATAAGGATAAATGTAAGCAGTGAGGAGTAGCGTAAACGTAACAGTGCAATTAGTTAACAATGTTAAATTACCAGTTTAAAATAAGACACAGATTTTTTCTCCTTTTCCCCAGTACCGTCATCAGTCTCCTCCTCCACACCGGAATCAATTTGGGACTGGAGTTCTCCTTCAACCCACGCAGTACCATTGATTGCTATATTCTCGTGGGATATTGGTCCAGGGTCAGAGGTAATACCTGCGCTTTGTACGACTGACTCAGAGAATACATCTCCGGATTCAGGTTGGTCATTCACATCTTCTTCCTCTGGTGCCAATAATCCCCTGGAAGTATATAACGTTCTTATCAACCATATCACAACGAATAGAGTGAATCACTTAATCACTTTGAGTAATTGTAATTGCTCACCTTGTATCACTATTTTCATCAGCACTGCTGCCACTGCTGCCGAATGTTTTGCTCAGAATCGGCATTTCCAAATATTTCAAATATTTTACTTTTGCTAAGAATCACGAACCAGCGTGGACATTATCTAAAAATCATAAACATACTATAAAAATTACTGATTAGAAATAATTAACAGGTCTAACTGCCTAGCTTAGCTTGTGTAGTGAAGGAGGAACATGAACTACATTTTAACATTTTTAACGCGAGACTAAAACAGAAAGAGTACTCCAAGCATCTTTCTCGTCCTCTCCTCACTGACTGACTGTCAAAATCCCAAGGCAAAGGTTAGGCAAGACTCACAACTCACAAGACATGTTTCGTTCCCAATAATTTATCCAAGTGTTACACGGCTTGTCTAATGACTCATGTCTTACATTCATCTTCCTCTCAAAAGAAGCTCGAGTTTTTTACTTTACAGAATGATATAACTCTAATCATTTCCATTTATGAGATTATTCAGGAAAGCATGACCCACTTTGTGATAGCGGCTTCTAAGAATATCCTTATATACATTTGCCTTATTCTGTCCGTCCCGGAAAATCCCGACATCTACTCTACTCTGGAAAGAACTAGACAAAGAGAGCGCCATGGAATCTGATTAGTTTGAATAGAACTCGCTAGATGGCCTATTCGTCATACCGATGCTATCACTGCTTAATTTACCCTACGCACGTGTTTTTACATATGCATAATAATGCATTTATTTGGTAACTTCAAAATGCAGTGTGCTCTGCAAATGAAATTGTCAGGAAAATTTGACCGGATGCTTGCTATTGTAGAATAAATTAATTAGTCATTATTGAACTATAAACGGTTTTGCGGCGCAATTCGCCATTATGGGCATTATGTGTTTGTTGCGATCCTAGGATCGGGGGTTCACTAGTATGGAATATAGAATGTAATGCAAATCACTTTTATGAAGAGTGAATTATTAATGAAAAAGAATGAAATGAATGAGTCTCCAGTCGGCACCTGCAGTCTGTATTGAGTTTGGAGGCGTAAAGCTAACCGGCTTGCGTTAAAAGCAATGGACTGGAGAAGCGAGAGGCTCGTTGTATACAAGGCAACTTGGTTTGGTACGCTACGCATGAGCTATGCAAATGGAAAGCTTCATTCTCAAACCAAAGTTTCTTGCAAATTCTAATGAGCTGTAACTTGTCACACAACCAATGTAAAATTTAAGGTTTTATAAGTCACAGTTTACCTTATACTAATTTTCCCTGCTGATAACTGGGATTTGTGTCTACTTCAGAAACTTCAAAGCTCACAACTGAACAGAACAATTTATGTATAGGAATAACTTCCTATTTCTTACCTCCACTTAAATATGATACAGCTCACGTCGTGGAACTATTAAACCGGTCTGACTTTTAAAAGTCCAACGTCATTCGTATTTATTGGCATTCGCAGCTACAGACATTAAACTTACATTTTCCATTTGTCTAAAGTCTCCCCTAAAGTCTTCAACCGGCTTGTCTAGAGTCTACAGCGTCAAAACGTTTGTTGCCTTCAATTCACATGTATAACGCATGCTTTCTCCACTTAAGTCAACCTGAAAACGTGTATGCCAGCGGAAAACAACAACATTAACTACCTCGTAGACGTCATATTGTCAAGACAAAACAGTTGATAAAACAAGATAAGCCGGGAAGGCTAAACTAAAACTTTACGCTTAAGTATTCCTTTCAGAAAAAACACTGACACGATTCAACATTTCAACACAGCAAAGCCATTTAGGTATAACTGGACATCTGGCTAGGATAAAAAAACGTCTGAAACTGGAACTGAGCAGACAGTGTAACACATGAAAACGTAAGTGAATGAGCGTACCAACACCAAGCGAGTTTCGGAAGTAGTGAAAAGATGACCTAATGAGCAGCTTGATTCATTCACACTGAATGCTAGTTTCTGTACTAACGAATGCTCAATCTATTTTATTGCGTAAAAACGTTTCTTATTTGCGCCTAGAGGATAAGGTTTCATCTCGGTGAGTCCCGACTCCCAACTAAACACTTTTGATGAAATCTAAAGAAAAACGAATGTATTCCTAGAAATCCCTATGATTTATGAAAACGCAAAACGTGCAAATGTTTCAAATGAAGTGGAAGCCAATGCACTCACTAAATGAGCGTATCGAGTTAAATCTCTATGAACGAGTCAGACAAAAGTTTTTTTACCTCAATCTACATAATGGGTAGTAGGCAGACCGACAAAGAATTTATTCAACACTCACACCGCTGCACATTCCGTTTGCACTTATTTGCACATTTGCAACATGATTGTCCATCAAGATAGTCCCAATGACTGGAATGACTGGAAGAAATGCTGTACACGAACAAACTCAATTAAATTTACGGATTTTGGCATTGAGACTTGCAGATTTGAAAGTGTCTGGACATTGGACTTGCTGACTTGCCATTAACATCTCAATACTCAATGCATCGAATAAAATGAACGCTTAGTCACGTTGCTTCACTCAACATTACATTCTGTTTGCTGGAAAATCTTGCCTGAAGGACACGCAGAGGAATGCTCGCATGCTGCAAAAAGGTTCCATTTTTGATTTCTCATCAAATTTCCATTCTACTTATGATATAAACACATACCTCTTCAATCCTCACAAAACCTCTGGCACTTATCAAACTTATTGCGAGCCAGAATGCTAATTCCAGTATTCTATAAATACAAAAGGAATGATTGCTGGAGAGCGTGAGTATACACTGTAAATGTGTATGAATGTTTAACCAAGCACTACAATTCCAAAGAAGAATCAATAGTAAACACGGCAAATAGCGCAGAATATTTAAAATATATTACGCAATCTATCTCTCGAGACAATGTGAGCAGTCTGACTCATGACGTAGTGTAGATGAACAGTGCAACTCCCGGGCTTTCATTTCATTTCTTGGAACTTATCACCGGGGTTTTCTGCACTGTGTGTGCAGGCGCATTGGAAATGTTTGGAATACTTTGTTGGAATATGATGTTTTATCGTGGAGTGACTCATTCTGCGCGAAAAGAAAAAAATGGAAAGAACACGCGATTTCCCATTTCCCTTGTGAGCCTTCCTTTAGCTTTTTTGGTTTCTTACGTACCTCAAGATTGTTCCATCGTTCTATTAAATGTAAGACATTAAACCGGTTTTACAAAAAAAGAAGGCATGCAATATTCACCCTTCTATTACTACTACCTAACCTAATGCTATTTTTTCCCCAAAATGCAGACCGGTTCTTTTGTTCAAGCTTCAACTTCAAGATGGTAAAAATGAGTCAGAAGACGACAAAGAGAAAAGCCTACTTTTCCCAGAACGAAGACCTTTTCCTGTTTTGCTTAGAGAATTTTGATATTGCAAGATTCAACAGAGACAAACTCTAGCTTTCACTTAAGGCACCCCTACAAAACATTTTCTCTTGAAGGAGTTAAGCGACGATATCTCTCCAAAATAGCTGTTTATGGTGGTTTATTGATTTTCGGTTAAAAATAAAAGCCAAAATTAAAACTTTTAAGCAGTACGATTATTAATCAAATCTGGTAAAATGTTTTCATGTGAAAATTATTGCTAAAATTAGGTAGTTATTGAATTTGCGCTTTGTAACGTTTGGTAATTTTACCGTTGCGTTACGTTAACATTACAAAATTTTTAACGTTGTAACTCGTTAATTACCTAATTTTTATCAATATTTTTCACATGAAAACATTTTACCAGATTGGTTAACAATCATACTGCTTAAAAGTTTTAATTTTGGCTTTTATTTTTAACTGAGAGTCAAAAAACTGCAAAGAACAGCTATTTTGGAGAGATATCTTCGGTTACCTCCGTCAAGAGAAATTTTTTATAAGGGCCCGTTAAACACAGCAAGCTAAGTAATAGCTAATCATGGGCCTATGCAAATGTTTGGCCTGTAATTTTCCCAAATGCTGTCAAAATCGTAGATTCCTGCGAGCTACCTTATTATATCGTCTTGAAAAACATTATTGACGAAAATGGAAATCCAACGAAATGATAAGCAGAATTGAAATAGGTATGCATAAGAATGTCACGATGTGATATGGAAATGAGAAACTAATGTTGTTCAATTAAAAAATTGTCTTTCGATGCATCCAATTAATTTAATACTACCGAATAAGCATAAAACGTACTGACGTAGCGTAGGCCAAGGACCAAGTAATATGCAAAGTTTGCATATAACGCGCCTATTTTTCTTTTTCTCTTTATATTATAAACAAATTGCGAAATTTATGATAGGTAGCTTGTTAAAAAGTTGTCGTAACTTATTCCCATGAATTGTTTGTGAAATAGAACGGTGAACAGAGCCAGCTTTAAAGTTATAGCTCCGAGAACTTGCAAGTTTATACTTGCTTTCACCTCCTCTTTTCCCGTGAAAGTTTTACAAGTTTACTTACACGAGCATATTCTGTATTGTACGATTCATGGAAATGTTTTGTTTGCGCTGAACATCAATTTCTTTGTACATGAGTATTATGCCCATCCAACCTGACTTTTCCCGGAAGGAGCGTAACTTAGGTTTAGTAGTGCGCAGCCTACTTTGAAACAGCTGCTCAAAGAAAAAAATCCAAAAAGTGTAAAAGTGGCCGGTGAAACCGCAGTTGAGCCTCTTGCTAGATTAATCTTGGCTAAGCTTTACGAGAAGCAATTAAAAATCGCGATATCATCTCAAGGTTTTCCCTAGAATATTGTAGCTTTTTTCTTATAACACTTTCATCATCTTTTGTCCTCTGATCTGGTATGTCCTGTGTTTGTGTCTGTGTTTTAAATGTGATGTTTGTCGCTTTCGTTTTTAGAAAATGTGTTTATGTGCTTAAGCTAAGATAAGCAACAATTCCCGAGATTTCATTCCTTGGATTTCCCTCCTTTTAGCTTTCATATTGTGATTACGCTTGTTTTATCACGCCACTTTCTAAACCTCCCAGCTTACTTAATATTTCTTCTGACAATAAATGATTAGTAAATTGTTTGATGCGCGTCGTTAAAAAATAAGAGAAATTCTTGAAAGCTACGAAACCCATGAGCAGTAGAGCGGGACCAGATCGCGTAAAAACTTTTCCTCCAAAGATGTCAGTTCAGTTGTTGTGCTTTACTAAAGATCGAGTTTAAGTAAGTACCTCATAAAAGCTCAAACTCGAACGTTTTGCTTAAGATTATTTAGCTTTCATGGGATAGAAATATCGATCGACTTTTATTTGGTTGGTCCTAGTGAAGAAACAAAAGAGACCAGCTTTTACAAAAGTATTGTCTCTTTGGATGATTAAAAAATAAATAAAATAATTGTGAATCCCCATGGTTGCATTTTCGATGAAAACGAAGGTGAAAATGTTTAGTTTGTAATCGGTTTGAGTTCAATAAAAAGATAACTCAATTCAAGTAAGTCGTACAAATGCCAAAATTAAAGTTCATCGTTCAAATAATTTTTACGTCGGATTGCATCTTCAACCTCTCCGTATGAATCACGTGCCATGTAAAAAGCTTAGCTCATCATTTCTCTCTCTCTTTTTTTTCATCTAATCAGAGATTAAAGTCTGGTCGTTAAATTCACCACGACTCAAAAAAACTCATTTGAACTCATTTACTTGCCGGTACTCCAAGAACGGCATGAAAGAAACCAACAGAGTGTTATCATGAAAATGTATGATGTCATTTTTGATTTGTAGGTATAATTTTAAGATATGCGTAGACTGTACACCCAATAAAAAATGATGGGATAGCAATCGTTTATCACGTTCAATACATAAGATTCTACGTTAACATTGGTTTAGACAAGATAACACTCGTGTACATATAGCAATTTCCTTCTTTGTGAAATCTTTTTATAGCTTAAATTGGTGGCATTGAACTTACGTGTTAAAATTATTTTTCCTCGTACTATAAGATGTGGTCGTGGGTGCTTCAGTCTTACCAACAGTTGCCAAATCCAATTGCGTATATTGCATTTCACTGTGAGTTTATGTACATCGCATTCGCATGGTACGCATAATCTGCATGTTTGACACCATCCAAAAATAGCGTACTTGACAGCCCATTCCTAAACTTCCTACATCCCACTAGCAAAAATTTACAACCCAAGTAACCCAACCAATTATTATACTATATTGCGCTTACGTAACTTTTACGCACTTGCACGAGGACCTCCTATATTCTATAACAGTTTACGCAATAAGTTTGATCAGAGAGCCGAAAAAGTATAATGAATCTGGAGGCATTGCTTAAAATGGTGAGGTCTTCTACATTCCAAAAATAATACCATCGCGTTTATTCCTGTATTTAATGACACACTCATTTGACAATGACACGGATCAATGTTCCCCAAAAGATTGGATTATCTAGGCAATTTTTTTTCAATTCTACTGAGAGTTTTTGCACCAGTGTGAAATACCATTGGTGTAGTTCTCTTGGGTTATTCATTTCTTCAGCCTTTCTTTCAAACGGTACATATACCACCGCGAAGTATATTTTGGTTGGAAACGTTGCAGGTGTAATCCTGTTTAAATTTTGGTGTCCTCCCCCTACATTCTTTGAGGCCATTTACAGATTTTTATGGTGTTTTACTCATCTAAATATATATTCTGTTTTCCTTCGCAAGAAACACAAAATAATAAGTTATTGTTCAGGGTCTCTCTTCTCTGGACTCTGGATGCGAATTCAATTTGCAAGTAGGCTAGAAAAAGGGTTTTTACTGTCCAAGGCCTAAATAGAATTCCCCGAGGTGTCAAAACTTTTTTGTCGAGAAT
>JAANSQ010002973.1:0-10884 GCA_036850885.1 Lepidocyrtinus dapeste
CCAGGTGAATGGCTCTTGTTTGCTGTATACTTTGGAAAATACCTACAATCTGGAGGAAACTCAAACTACGTCCAAGACACGGACGAAATGATAGACTCGGTCCATTCCTGGTTTCTTGTGAGGTTCGAAGGCTACTTCCAGCTTTTGTTTTATGCGACGATCATCTCCTACTTGACTTATTTCGGTGTTGGAGGCTTTCTCCATGTAAGTTTTCGTTCTCCTTCTTATGATAACCCAAAGGTAGAGTGTCCCAATAAAAGATTAAATGTTTACTTTGGCCCATGTAGTGGTACTATTACGTAAATCGCCGAGACCGCGCTGAAGAATGGAAATGTCAGCCTAAGAACTGGCTCCCTCCACATCTCGAACGCCATGAAATCTTCGTAGGCTCTTTAAGCTTAGTCTTCGGGTCAGCAGTATCGGCCGCCATAGCAACTTACATAATGAACGGTGGTACAGGCACCAAAGTCTATTTTCAACCGGGGGATTCCGGCTATTTATGGTTAGTCCTGCAGGTTCCTCTGGTGTTCATGTACCAGGACTACATGACCTACTGGACTCATCGCCTGTATCATACTCCCTGGCTTTACAAGAACTTCCATAAGCTACACCATACGTACAAGCAACCCACCGCGTTTTCCGTAACTGCCATCCACCCCTTCGAATTCACCCATATGCAACTGGTCCTCCTTTCTCCGATATTCGTGGTACCCTTGTATTGGGGCAACTTGGTCCTGATGTATGCCTACATTTACTACCATGGCATTATCGACCACTCCGGAATTAACTTCAAGAGACACTGGTGGCAACCTTGGCAACCAGACTGTATCTTTCATGATAACCACCATCAGTACTTCCATGTAAACTTTGGGTTCAACATTGAGCTCTGGGATAAGCTCCATGGAACCTTCAGAAGGATAGATAGGATTTACAGGGAGGATATATTCTACGGGTTTGGAAAGAAGTTGGAGGATGCTTCCCAGGAAGAGATTAAACTGGATGAGGAGGAGAGAGACAATGAAAATCCTTTAGCATATTCAACAAATAAACATCAGTTTAAGCTTGAAGGAAAGTGAAAGTTATTTCTACTTCCGGTTAGATTCATTTTCGTACTATATCGCTTTTATTCAATAAAAAATAAATAGTTAAATAAATAAATAGTCAAATAATAAATATAATAAATAAATAGAATAAATAAATAAGTATGAGCACACTAAATCATTTTCCATCATGTAGCGCCATCGAAATATTCAATAAAGCAAATTCATTCAAATTCAAAGCCTTTTCGGTTTTATAAAACTCCTGAATTTTTGCTCTGGACTGGAGGATCCAGTTGTTCCAGTACTATTACTAGGATACTCGCTGTACCATGGCACCCCACAATGACAAGACTTACTGCAATATCCCACGTACTTTCCTGCGCTCTGACATGCTTTCAAACATTTACAGTTTTGGCAAGACCCCTCCAACGCAAACTCTTCTGGATTGGAGGAGTCTACGGATTCAGCTAGAGCAGGAGTTTCTTTAGATGGGACAGTACTGTTAGAAGGTGTAGGAGCTCCAGGGTAGTCCGCCAACCGCTCCAGTTTAATTGCTAAAGAAAACGAGGCGGTATAATTTAAATCGAAGGACATTTGGAAGGACCTTAGAAGATGGGAGGCGTTTGAGCGGAACTTACCAAAATTCTTGTTCTCTGAAATGTAGCACATGCAGTTCTTCTGTGGCATACAGATCCCACTGTAGAAGCCATTCGTGGTGCAAAACATGTTACAAATGTTTGAATCTGCGACTGCAGCTGAGATCCCGTCAGCTCGACTGAAGTCAACCCCATCGCCGCAGAGATAGTCCACTTCCAGTTCAGTTCTAAGATCGGGAGATAGGTCGTCTACTTCGTCACAAGTAAAAGCTCCTGAACTGGTACGGAAGCTCTTGCCAAAGAAGCTGGCAAAGTAGTCGGTGAAAAAGCCCCAATTTATTATGGGAATGTCCCAGCCCAGTAGTGGAATAGGCACCATGCTTATCAACTCGGTATGCTGTTTGGATGGAGTATGCTCTGGAACAGAGGGTGGCTTGGAGGAGGAAACTTGAGGAGACGGCGATGTACTACTATTTTTGGGAGGTGAGACCGTCTCTGAGCTGACATTGGTCGGAGGGGTATTGATGGTAGAAGTCGCATTTTCGGGGGGTGGGTTAGACGAACTTGAAGAAATAGTAGGCTTCAATATCACGTTAGAAGCGGTGGGATTTGTCTTGTTTCTGGAAAGAATGAAGGTTATCTCGACTACTTGAACGTTAGGATCATGAGCTGGAGCTTCCTCCTCATCATCACTGTCCTTAAACTTTTCATTTCCTGGAGGTTTAGGTTTAGGCTTCTTGCTTCCCATGTGTGGGCGTAAGGGTCTCTTAGGCTTGTTAGGTCTAGGAGGTCGTACATTAGAATGAATATCTTCCGAATCCGCGGGTTCCTCTTCCTGAGGCTGTGGTTGAGGGGCGGCAGTTGGAGCAGGAGTGTGTTTGCTGGGGTTCTTGCTACCTCCATTGTTATTATTATTGTTGTTATTGCTATTACTGTTAGTGTTTCTGCTGTCATCCTTGGAATTTGTGGGAGTTGCAGGGACATTGTTCAGTTTGCCTTCCAGCGGAGGAGGAACTGCTTGGCTTTGAAGGTTTCGGGTTCGGGAGAGCCTTTTCCGTATTGTGATGATCTGGAAGCTCTTTTTCTTTGTTGAAAGATGGCTTCGGTGGGATTTGTGGGACGGAGACTGGAACAACCTTCTCAGGTACTGGAGCTGGGACAGGTTCGTTGGCTTCCTCGGAGTCATCCTCCTCCACTGACTTTTCATTCTCTTCTTCGTTCTCTGCCTCGTAGCTGCCATCTTCTGGAGAGCCATCAACATCAACTTGATTATCTTGCATTTCCACTTCGGTAATTTCTGGTTCAGGCTGTTTCGCTAGTTCATCTTTTCTTGCATCCTCCTTGGGTGGAACGGTTTGAGCTTGTGCTTGTGGAGGGGAGGGTTGTGATGGAAGATTTTTATTGCTTTGGGAAGAAGGCTTCTTGTTTGGTTTTGGCTTGGAGGGATTCCCTTTTGGATTTGCCTTCTTACCATTATCGTTCACAGAAGGACTGTTATCAGGGGAAGGCCTTTCTACTGGAGGTCTATTAGAAATCTTCTCTCCTGGAGGTTTCGGAACGGTAGGAATGGCCGACATTAGGTTAGGCATCATATCCGGAACTTCATGCATTGCTGGTAAGTTTGGCGCACTGATAGTGGGATCAGGAATGGCAATTTCAACCATTGCAGGAGCTGCCATTGCTTCCGGAAGAGAAGGAATCTCAATCATGCTGGGAGCTGGAGGAGGCTGAGGTAACTGTGGTCCAGAAGGACCACTATCCTTTGGCTTTGACCTGGGAGGAGGTGGAGATGGTGGGAGTTCCTTTTCCTTCGAGGGGCCTGGAGCAGGAGGTTGTTGGTTACTGGGGCTAGCTGGTTGCTTCGAAGATTCTGTTTTGACTTCCTCTGATTTCTTTCCTCCGGTAGAGTCATTGGAGGCATTCTTGGATGAAGCTTCTTGCGCTAGGGGTTTTTGTGGAGGAGATGAGCTTCCAGCTTTACCTTCTTCAGTTTTCGGCGCAGGAGCCACAGATTCAGGTAATTCTGTCCCTTGATCTTGCTCATTACCGTTTTTGTCATCTGTTCTCGTAAATTTACTTGAAGAAAATGGGTCTTCCTCCAATGAAGCTAGAGCTGGTCTTCCTCCATTGACATTTTGTCCCACAATTGGAGTTCTTTTTGGGAGGGCCCTTTTAACAAAGTGCGAGCCGGCCGGCTTCAAATCAACCTTTTTACTTCCATTCTCCAGTGCATCCGCGTGAGCAAGCAACTCTACGACATTCTTTGCTCCAGGGGTTTCTTCATGAATTTTGTGGGTCTGGTCTGATTCCATTACATGGACCATGCTCTCCTCTGCATTGGATTGGTACAAAAAGGGTAAAAATGCTGGAGGCAATGCTGGATGTTTCACTCCATTGTTTATCCAAATGGAGGCATTCTTCACAGAGTCATCAGGAAAGTAGTACTGCTGATACATTGTAGAAGCCTGAGCGGGTATAGCACTCTCTGGCTGGTTCTGATTTGTAGCCATCGGGGTTTCACTTCCGGCCAAAAGATTATTAGCAGGCGCTGGGTCTTTTGGAGGTTGGATCAATGCAACAATACTCGGTGCCATGGGTAGATTACCTAGTGTAGGCACTCTATTCTGAGTCATCATGATAGTCGGAGCTCCCTTTGAATCTGGAGAAGCTGATGGGTTGCCAGAGACTCCATTAACGAACGAATTGATTACAGTGTTACCGACCACGTTCATCATGGTGTTCTGAGGATTTTTGTTATGCACATTTCCTGAATTTTCCAACATGGAGAAGGTTCCATTTTGACTTTTGGATGTTCCAGCAGCTAAACTTCCATGAATAAGCTTATCTGGACCATAAGGACCGATGTTTAAGTTTCCACCGGAGTAAGAGTAAATCGGTGCGATTCCAAGGGCAGAGGGGCGACCTGAGAGAACTGAATAAGGTCTGGGCTTGGATTGCTTGATTCCAAGAGCATTTGACGGACTTATTGAGCCGTCCTTGGAGTTGGGAGAGGAAGAGTGATATTGAAGGAACTGATACTCTGGAGGAAGTTGGGTGTACGCTGGATGGTGAGACACTGCCGGTTCAGGGTGATAATGTTCCGACTCAGATGAAATAATAGAATCAGAATCAATGGTTGTTACCGAGGGCAAAGATTCTGCACTCAAGGTTTCAAAGGGAATATGTGAAGCATTCTGTTCTGCTTGAAGCTCATATGGTTGCTCAGCTTCTGCTACAATATCAGGCTGCTGACCTACGTCAGGTTGCACGTCTCCTGCAACTTCTTCTACCATATTCATCATTGCATCATTTCCGGACAGGTCATTCATTACCGCTTCTACCACGTACGTTACTCCCCCGTCCATTCCCACACCATCCTCTTCTTCGCCTGAATTTGCCGGTTGAATTTGCTCGTTGGGAGTAATTTCCTCGACATCTCCGTCGGTGTTTTCTGGGTCACCTCCTCCGCCTATCATGACATCCCCCGTGTCTGCTTCTGCGTTTGGGTCTACTCCATCTACATCTACTCCTGTGTCCGTTCCATCTACATATACTCCCGTGTCGGTTCCATCTACATCTACTCCCGTGTCCGTTCCATCTACATCTACTCCTGTGTCGGTTCCATCTACATCTACTCCCGTGTCCGTTCCATCTACATCTACTCCTGTGTTCGTTCCATCTACATCTACTCCACGTGTCCGTTCCATCTAAGTCTACTTCCGCAACTGGATCTACTTCCGCGTCAGGTGCAACTCCCCCGTCTGTGTATACTCCCGTGTTCGTCTCTACTTCCGCTTCTGTGTCTACTTCCGCATCGGTGTTTACTTCCGCGTCTGTATCTACTCCCGCGTCCGTGTCAACTCCAGCGTCCGTGTTTACTTCCGCGTCCGTGTCAGCTACTGTTGTCTCATTTCCTCCCATTGGAACATCCCCCGTTTGATCATCTCCTCCCGATTGATCATCTCCTGATTGATCATCTCCTGATTGATCATCTCCGGATTGATCATCTCCTACCCCCTTCCATGACATCTCCATTGGCTGCTGTGTCATCTCCTTCCACTGACGTTGTAACATTTATATCTACGGTGTCAATATCATCAACTTCGTCCGTTGCGCCTAATAGACTATGTCCATCTTCATTAACTGCTTCAAGCTGTTCGGGCGACTCTGGAGTCATGGGAGCCACAGCTGTGGGCTGCTGATGGTGCACAACGCCTTGGGCAGCATGTGTTCCAAGTAACAACGCGGCTTGGGCTAAATACTGCTCCACGTCGAAAGGAGGGTATTCGTCTTCGTTAACTTCCTGACCTTCTGAAGCAATTATTGGTACAAATGGAATCGGGACGATGATATAAGGAGTATTTTCTCCAGGCTGATCTGGAATATTTCCTTCAGAAAATTGAGCTGGAGGCATTTGTTCCACTCCAACAGGACTATGCGAAACTTCAACAGCTTCACTGGGAGAAATCACTTGAATGGAAGCTGTTTGTACAACATCATTTTCTGGAGAAGAGATCTGAAACTCTTCGGCGTTTGGTTGGTGTGAGCCTTGAGTTGGATTAAGGTTTGGAGATGATACTTCTACGAGGAACTCCGGTTCAGATATGGGGGCGACCTGAGACAATTCAGGGTGATTGGCATGAAGTGGACCAAAAAAATGATCTGTAGGAGGACCATGATACATTTCCAAGTCGATTTCTGATAAATTTTCGCCCTGGGGCACAGCTTGATCTACCGGCGCGGGCGCTGCTAATGTCCCTGATAATTCTGAAGGAGGTGAAGAGGAGGTAGATTCGAAATTCTGGATAAGTGTAGTGCTCACGCCGCCTTGCTGATTGCTAGTGCTTACCGCGATCCCTGCAGGCCCTGCTGCGGAAGCAGTAGCCCCGGAATTGGAGGCCACAGCGTAAACTTGGCTAGAGGCAGAATCATCGTTTGAAACTGCCAGAGTACTGGGAGGATTTGGTGCCACTGGTAAGGCAATTTGGATTGGAACAACTACAACTGGAAGAGATGTTTGCTGTTGGTCATTAGGGGTTGCAGTGAGTTCGGTGGGTGATGAAGCGTTTGATTCAGTCTCAGACGGATAGTAGAAGTTGCCCATGTTTCCTAAAACCATATTGGCCTGCGCGAGATATTGCTCAATGTTAAAATGCGCTCCATCTTCTTCTTCATCTTCATGTGGTTGAGATTGAAGTGGTGGGCTGGCAACAGCAGGATTCTGATTGGAACTGGGAGAAACAGGAGGAGAATTTGTAGGAACTGTACTAGCCACTGCCCCAGTGGTAGCTGGCAAAGGACAAGGAACTTGGGGCTTGGAGTCTGTGGTGGTAGACTGAGTCTGTTCCAAAACGACAGCTGGAACGGAAGCAGAGGGAGCTGGTTGAGGTAGCGGCTCCGACTGAAGAATCTCCGGGGTGGATGGTGATGGTGAAGGTAATGGAAGATTTTGCTCTTGGTGAGAGACCTGTTGGTACTGATGGTTATGTTGCCCGGGTTGGTTATTATCAGCGATGAACTGATTCGTAACGAAGTTCGAAGTTTGTTGCGATTGTGAAACAAAGTTAGCTTGCTGGGGGGCTTGATCTGACTGTGGTGGAGCGTGAATTTGTTGAGATGGAGTTTGAATGGGCTGGGGTGGACTATGAACAGGTTGGGATGGACTTTGAACAGGCTGAAGTGGACTTTGAGCAGATTGTGGTGGACTTTGAATAGGTTGGGGTGGACTTTGTAGGGTAGGCTGAGGCTCTTGGACGATTTGAGTGGGGTGATTATGATGAGACACTTGATGTTGAGGAGCAGCATTATTATTATTATTACTATGAATCTCTGGAGTAGATGGTGGATTAAGTTGTTGCAGAAGTGCAGGTGGAGTATGTTGAGGTACAACAGATGGGCTAGCATCGGTGGGTGGTACTACATGCGTGCTTTCTTGAACTGGGGTGGGAGGAGCACTAGGCTGCGGTGTTTGTGCAGGTGGTCCTTGGGAAACTTGAATGATTTGTTGATTCTGGTTACCTGCTGGTCCAGTTTGTTGAGGATTAGCATGAGTTTGCTGAGGTGGCTGCTGAATTAAATTTGGCTTATGTTCAGAATTAACAATGTGCGCTGGAACGTGAGTCGGGGGAGCTTGTTGTGGAGCAGGTTGGTTTGGAGGCCTCTGAGCATGTTGTTGGTGGCCTGGAGCTGGTATGTAAGAAACGGTATTGGTAGTAATTGAATTCGCAGTCGTAGTGGTTGCCGTCTGAGGGCCATCGTGCGCAGCTTGCCCATTTCCTAAGTAAGGTAGGGGGTCGACAGCGTTTTGAGCAGTTTGGGGTACCATCGGCGAACTTTGAGGCACTACAGGGACGCTTTGATGTACCGTTGGGGCACTTTGAGGCACTACAGGGACGTTTTGGGCTACTGGAGAGGAGCTTTGGGGTACTGCTGGGGCACTTTGAGGTTGATTAACTGTAGCCACAGGAGGTTGAGATTGGGGAGGACTCTGAGGAGGAACATTATATGATGGTTGGGGTTGCTGGTGCTGCTGTGGAGGTGATACTACGGGTGGTCTCTGGTGAATATTAAATTGCACCGGGACTGGTGGAGATGGTGCTGACTGAGAAATCTGTGCGATGGGTCCATTTCCGCTCCCTAACATACTAGAAATACCGCTAGTCACCGTCAACGTTGTTTGTGGTCCGATATGTGACAGCGTGGATGGCGATATCGACCCAGCTAAGGAAGGCCTTTGTGGGTGACCGTAGGTATGAGATTCGGGTTTGTTTCCGATTCCGGTAGATATTCCGTTGTTATGGTGGTCAATTGAGTTTGGAGCGCTTTCTACATTCGGATTTGGCTTGAAAGGAGATGGGCGTCCTTTTGGATAGTGGTATGTTACCACGCCACAGTTGGCCACATCTTTTCACCATAAATTAATTAAATATTTGTTAACACTGCAATTTAAATTAAATAATATTTACAAATTGAGTGAAATCAACTTACCTAAGATGAGAAGAAGACCTCCAATGAGGCTCCACGCTTTCCGAGAATCCTGCCAGAGTACCATTGCGTTCGATGACAGGGAATAAACTAACTCTGATTTCTGGTCATATCTTCCCAACACGAAGGTGCTTGAATGACTATCAATTAATACGCAACAAAGCAGGCCACATTTATAAACTTGGGTAAGCTCAAGATCCCTTTCTTTGATGGGCTAACTGGATCTTTCCTTTGAGCCCAAAGTTCCTGAAAACGGTAATAATGTCACAGTGACCTAGAAATAGGAAGCTAAACCAATTGTGTCACCTTCATGAAGTAAATGAGTATAGGTAAAGGTCTCTACGCAAAACTGTACTACAGGTGCTCTACTTCAGCAGGTATGCAATGCGGACCTTAAACTGCCTTTCTCCTCCGCTTCTATTTTTGGAGAGAGAAGTGTGCTACGGAAAATAACGGTAGGCTATTGTACAACCCTTTCTGTGTGACATAGTAAACTTTAAGGAAAAATCAAGGGCATTAAAATCTTGGTCTTTTGCAGATGACAAACCAGTACATAAATAATATCTATTAATTAATAACCATAAATAAAATTTCAATGTTTAATGCCCAGGAGTCAACTTGCCCCGAATAGTAGTTAATTTTACGTACGGACTAAGGTTTTAGTGCTAGAAGATAAATAAAATTGACCAAGAATCTAGCAAATATTTTAAAATTTAAGTTGACTCAAAGTCAGTTTCCAAATTAAAGTTGGGCTTCGCGCACCAATCACGTATGAATAGAATATAGTATAGTTTATTAACGTCTTCTTAAGTGTAATTTATTAACAAATAAGAAAGTCTGGTTTTCAAATCTTAACATAGTCGACGTAGCTGTTATTGATTAATTCAAAAAAAAATTAAACTGTATATTTTACAATAACTACATAAATGAAACCACAAACATTAACAATCAGTCACTGCCCAAGTGCCCACTGGACTAAAAAAGCTAAGACTAAAAAATAAATGGATTTCCTTGCATAGCTCCGACTGCCTTTTTTTTATTGCATTCCTTGAAAATACTGATTTTGCATCTGGGTTGCTGCTGCTGCTGCCGCTGCAGGATAACCTTGAGGGTACCAGTAACCCATTTGCGCCATTTGTTGTTGTTGACCATAATATGGATACTGTGCGCCAGAAACTGACCCAAAACCATAACCAAATTGTTGAGCGGCAGCGGACACTTGGGTTGCGGTTGACTGAACGTTTGCCGGTTCGCCAGCCTCCTTACCCCACGAGCATTTCACAGTTTGGCCGTTAACTTCTGTGTTATGTACAGCTACTATGGCTTGGGTGGCTGACTGCTTAGTTGCGAACCTTACAAAAGCAAATCCTTTATCTTTGAACACTCGGACTTCCTGAATTTGGCCGAAGGGAGAGAAAGTCCTCATGATCAATTCTTCGGACAGTCCGTTAGTGATGCCACCACAGTATACGGTGCAATTGGTTGGACTGGATTGCTTATACGCTTCCTCAAAAGTCAACTGCTTACTGTTCCCTTCACTTTTAGTTGGAGTGGGTCTCCTAGTTGCCCAGTTTGTTCGGATACTACGGTTCCCTAACCATTGGCCGTTCATAGATGCAATGGCTGCTTCAGCTTCCGATTTTTTCACGTACCAGACGAATCCATATCCCTTGGATTTGAGGGTCTGCGGATCTCTAACCACTCGACAGTCTGTGACCTCTCCGAAAGGGGCGAAAGCTTGCTTCAACGCGTCGGTGTCAATCTCTGCACTTAGATCTCCAACAAAAATGTGATAGTGCTTGCTTGTATCCGGTTTGCACAGAGCATTTGGCGAGGTTGCCCAATTCAACTTCATTTCTTTCCCGAAACAATTCCTTCTGTTCATGGCGGCCAAGGCAGCAGACGCAGAATGATGCTCCCAGAACTCGATGAAGGCGTACGGATCAGCACTAGACTCGTGAATGATTTTACAACCTTTAACTGGACCTATTTGCGAGAAGAGGACGATTAGGAACTCTTCAGTCATTTGGGCGTCTAGGTTTCCAACATATAGAGTTCTCGGCTGAGTTTCATTGCCGGCTTGAGTCGCATCAGGGATGGAGTAATCGTTATCCATGTCAAAGCCTTTCTAAAAGTAAGAGGATAATTTGCTTGAAACACTTGAAACTTAATTATTAATGCATAAAAATAATAGTATTGACTAAATGCCATTTACCTGAGAATTATTTTTGTAAAAATCCAAATAGCATTCGCTTGGGAGATTC
>JAANSQ010002974.1:0-10881 GCA_036850885.1 Lepidocyrtinus dapeste
TTTTATGCTTCGCTGCATAGGTTTTTTGCTCTGCACGAAAACATATTTTCGGAACTGTATTTCCTTATAGACTTTGTGTATCCATCAACAACTACTTTTCTATGTTGATCATGCCTTTTTTGCGAGCAAAGATGTAAAAAAATATTTGCCCGCTTGATCCTAGTCCCAGGGCATTGCACATTGCACGATCCTTATATACCTGGTTAAAACTGTACCAGACAGTGATTGACCGAAAGACACACTCAATTTCATCTCACCTACCTTTCTTCCAAATTGAGATGGAAGAATCTGGCAAGATAAAGTTACGCATGTTTAATCGATAAACGGAAAACCCTATATTTTGGGAACTGCATTGGCTCAATGTTGATGGCTTTTTCTGTAATGTACCGAATAAAACTGGAACTAGGCTCTAATAAGGTATCAAGGTCATGCTTTTATTAAGTATTTTTAAAAGGTTTAGAGGTAAATTGATGTCTGATAAACTTTATGGAGGAAGAACCTATCAAATCCAAGAATATTTTAACTGTGATCATTAGCATGTTTATTGCTAATTAAATTATCATCTTGATAGAGTCATGAATTTTCTTCAAATATTTAGATTAATTTGTTTGGCTGAAGAGTTTTTGCTGCTATTTAAAGTTGTTGCATGTTCCTTCCTTCTGACGGCTATTTTATTTTAAGAATACCTTCCAAGACTGAAAATAAAATATGTTAAAATAAAAATTACCATCAAAAATCAATATACGCCACAAATTCAATAGTTTGATTCTTAGTCAGAAGTACTCGGAAACAATAAAATGTAACAAACTAGACGTATGATGAATCCGACTAGTATTGGGAAAAGGCATTTAACGGAATGCATTATTTTACGAAAGACTTTCTATGATCTACAAAATTAAACATGCTCGATTAACGCGAAATAACTTGGATCAGTCATGTAAACTACAACAGCGACAATTTATTTATGAAACAAACATACGTCATGTAATAACAATTGGATAGAATTAGATTTGAATTCATTTGGAATTCGTTTCCGCATATACATATTTTAAATTGGCTTGGAAGGAAGATTACGAGTAAATCACATACACAAAGTTAACCCTTGCAAATATATAAGCTTTAAGTTGCAAATTTGCAACATCAAAAACCAGAAATATCACATTACAGATAAAAATTTCAGCATAATTTGAATTGGATCACCGTTGATTGTTGAAAATTTCACAGATACTACACAGAGAAAGCAGTTAGATTCATTTCAGTCTTCTTCTTCTCTTCATGATGGAGTTTTAAAGTAATTGAATCTTCTCAAAATTCGGTATGTAGCCCATCACGAGCAAAACTTGGCAAAGTACAGTTACAATGAGATTCAATTGTTTCAAAAGTAATTTATGAGACAGTACTAATACCAACCTGGAGCTAACAATACAAAAACATTTAGCAGCAAATTTCCTAAAGATTATTCTAAATTCCACAACAATTAAAGAAAGATAATAGAGGTGAGTTAAACCTACTAAAATACAATTAAACATTAAACTACCATTTTTTGATACTACGGAATGATTCAATGATTGATTGGAGCTGCAAACTTTAAACGGAGATAAAGTCCTTGCATAATTGTGAGTTCATGAGTAATGTAGCCAAATACCTGTTGGAATTACTGCTGTCGTTTGAAATATCGGGTGGCAACAATCTCGGTAGTGGGGGATTTCAGAGTCTGTACGACAGTTAAATATAAGATAATGTTGGTTTTGCCATCAAGAACATATTCATGGATTCCATTTAGATATTATCTTACCATGATCATTCCATCCTCAGTAAATTCATATTGCCTCTCAAAAGCAAGATCCTCTCCAGTTTTACTCTTGGTGATAAACTTGTTCTCACCCTCCATTGTAGTGACACTCTGAAAGGAATGTATTAAAATAAACATTTGTATTATGTACATATCTCTGTCTAATAAATAATTAAATATGACAATACTTAGCAAGTAGTTTAAAGATACCATACCTCATATTCATTTCCACTGGGCATGGTTTCATCATACGGCTCATCAAGTTTGAAGCTGACTTCAATCGTGCGGAAGAAAGTGACGGTTTTGAAGACCCAATTTTCCTCTTCATCTTTAGTAACGTAGATTGTAGGAGATGACGAACACATCACTTTCCTTGCCATCCATGGCACTCCTGAACAAACACAAACATTTAAATCTAACATTGGACAACCTATGGAATATATCACTACGTCTGTTTCAAACAAATAAAACTTACCAACGGCTTGATAAAACTCCAAGAGGTTTTCATTGCGCTCAAGTTTATAGGACCCTTCAATCTGCACCATTTTCGTCGGGTAGTTTAAGGAATCTTGTGACGGTAATTATAATCTCCAGCTAAATCCGTGGATCAAATGGTTAAGTTAGTATTTTAAAATAATGCTGATTTAATAAAACTTGGTCTCTTTGTGCGAAAACAATGTAGTGGGGGAGAAAGACGACAACTGGAACGTATTTCTATTGTGCTCGTTTACTGAATGAGCAACAGATAGAAATACCGTGCTCGTTTATGAGTCTTAAAATGAATACACGAACCACACAAAGACGATAAAATGTGTGGAACGATATAGATCCATATTCATACAGGAGCATGGGCAGTTTTTCGTGTACAATGTTTTTTATGCTGTGCTAGCTTCCAAACCAAAACCAATGCAGCGCAATAAAGTAAACCTTTCTTTGTGTAAAATGGTAAAAGGAAAGATCTAGTGAATTTGAGCTGAGTACATTATCCAGCAAAACTTATTAGGTGCTCTTTGTCTCCATGGTAAGTAAACAAAGAAATTCGCTCGGCAAAAAACTGTCCTTTGCTGCCCTCAAGCAAGCATTCATCTGAATCGTTGTTTTTGCTCTGGTATGATGACTATACTTGCAAAATGATCAAATCATGGATAAGTTTATAATTTTCTTCCTGCCATCAATAATTCAGAAAAGACTTTTTATGAAAAGTATGAAAACAATTAGGTATGCACACATTCTTTGTTGGACAGACGATCTTTGAGCATAAACTGCAAAAATAACTTTGCCGAATCTTGAGTGCATAGAAAAGTCAGGATTTAATCATACAGGAGATGGATGATACAGTTATCATATATGTAGGCTACGTAACCTTATCCTTTTTACATGAAGCATGCTAGCAAATTAACATGCATTGACAATATTGTTGTTCTTGGTTGAATCTGATACAAAAGATAGTGGTAGGCTATAGTTGAAAGTTGAAATTTAGTCTAATGACCAAAATTATGTTTGCTTTGAATTTATCATTTGCGCTTAAATGTCAACCCATAAACCCTCAGTTCAGTGACTTTCATGCGGCGAAATATTACTAGTTTTTAGCTGTAATAAACAGGGAATAGATTTTCAATGCTCCGTTTTAAGTCATGTATAATGCGATCACATTTGACATTTTTCACACAAAACCATTTTTCCATTTTACATTTACGTGATCAAGTGTTAAGCGATGAACACTTTCCCATTGCTTACAATACTAATGATGATGATGAAAATGTCTGAAGAATTTTTGGAAGCAAGAAATAAAAGTTATGGAGTAAAAAGACGCATGATACTTAATGCATTTCCTATTTAAACAAGAAGAAAAGGCAAGATGCGTATGCATGAGTTCAAAGTTATCACAATCGCAAATAAACGCATATTTAGTTCACTTGAAATTTTGTCCTTTCGGAATGTAGCTTTCGAAATTTCGTATAGCTGAAGTTGTGCGTATAATATGCAATTCGTGTGAATGAAAGGAAAGGAGATGATATTTCATGTTTGGATTATTTCTTAGAGCAAATTGTAGTTTCTCAAACTCAATTTAGTGTAAAATTGACTAGTGAATGTTGCTGACAAGTACTCAACACCAATTTAGTAATATGGATATTTGCGTGTGACCCGGCGATGACAGGTGGAGGAGCATTATAATTTTTTTTTGATGATAACATTTCAGTTTATATAAATTCAATTTTCCCCATTCAAACTATAAATCGTAGGCAGATTGAACGTATGACGAATATCCAAGCATTCTGTAATTCTAAAATTTGTGACTTGTCCTCTTGTCCTAAAAAGTGTGATTCTTGGA
Source organism: Lepidocyrtinus dapeste (assembly GCA_036850885.1). Taxonomy (NCBI): domain Eukaryota; kingdom Metazoa; phylum Arthropoda; class Collembola; order Entomobryomorpha; family Entomobryidae; genus Lepidocyrtinus; species Lepidocyrtinus dapeste. The sequence continues at coordinate 4,125 of JAANSQ010002974.1, forward strand.
AATGCCACAATCACCTAAGCGACCCGTAACAGCTGCATTCTCCAACTACTATAGTATCAGTATCATTGCTTGATTCATTGCATTTGTGTTTGAAGCAGTCCTCAGACATTGAGAAAGCGTATGACGAATGCGTATTGTATTCCATCAGAAAGTTAATAATACTATTCTTAGAAATAAAAAGAAATGAAAGTACAGTTAAACTCCATTTTACCGGCTGTAGATATAACGAAACATTAGCATTGTATAATTGGAAAAATTTCTTGTCCAAATTCATCTAAATGCATTTTAAATGGGGAATACTGTAGCTAAGTTGACTTAAGTTGAGGACCCGACTTTAATTATCCTGTACAGTTTTCATGTCGCCCCTGAGTGTCCGGTATAGTGAAGTTTGACTGTATAGTTTTACGGCATGGTAATTTGTCTACGTGTCCGCCATTTTGATTTTAATGTGCTGACATAGTTAGGTCCTCTGATCTGATGAGTTTTTGGACTAATGCGCACTAATTTAACTACAAAATAACTTTTACTATCCACTTTCGCCGCCTTTGGTTCTTTTAAAAAGTTGCCTATATTTTGCTGTCAAAAACAGTTTAGAATTTAGGAAAAAAGCACAATGAATATTTTAAGGCTGCTGATGATGACCATATTCCGTTTAATTTGTAGCCTTTGGATAATGGCTAAGAGATTTGTACGACGAATTTCCGGGTTTGAGGGAGGTGCTCGTGATGTCTCATCCGTGAAAGTTGATGTTCTTGATGGACCTGCTCCAAAACTGAAAAACGCTGACTTGCCAGGTTCGTATGCTCAACATTAGGTTAAATAATTTGCGCATGTCAAGTTATTGATGAAGTCTACCCTGATTTATTATCCCATGGTCACTTTCATCAATCCTTCCAAATTATTTTAAATTCTGATTGTGTAACATATATTAGTATAAACAAATAAAGAAATTTTACCCTCCATTCATTAGATTTCGATATAAGTAAATAGCTATTTATAATTTATTTAAAAACCCCTAAAAGGCCTCCTTAAAATAATAAGTCACAGCATGAATTCCAGTGCTTATTGTGCTGATGTATTGTGGATGGCTTTCACTCTTGCTTTGAAGCTGCGATCTACTAATATTCTCTATCCCTACCGCTGCTATTTAGCATCTTTGTAGGCCGTGAGGTTGGAGATGGAGAAAAGTGTAGTAGGGGGTGATAGTTCTTCACTTTCTCTTTCTCTCGCACAACACATGGTTACATGAAGCATGGTGAAAGTGATGTGGGAGAAAGCTTGAGAATATATTTTTCCAGAGAAAGTAGATCAATAAAATCCAGTTGGTAGTGGTTAAATCTCAGAGTAACTTGCATAATGATCAGTACCTTAGCTTGTGGTTTTGCATCACAAAAGTGCATATGTGCTTGTAAACCTGCAGCAAAGCGAGATCTTGTCGTTGGTATTCATTGTTTGTGATCACTTTTTTCATAAATGTTTCACTGATTATGTAGCCAAATTCCTGAAGATCCAGTACAGTTAGGTACAGATTCCTTACAGCTGCCATAATAAAAAGAGAAATGTTGAGGAAAATTAAGAACAGACGAGACTGAATGAACTACCTAACATAAACTCATTATCGATTCGCATCGCCATGCAAAATTATTACCGGATTAGAAAACAATAGGTTTGAATATAGGGGTAATTTTTTAACTAATCTTTAAAAATGTCGCTAAATTTTCTACGTAAAGCTTTTGGCGTCCGCATCTCGACCCTTGACTCTGACTCTGAGACTGACTCTGAGTCTGAATCTGAACTTGAGTCTGAGCATATAGATGAGCCAATCGAAGGTATCTTTAATTTAAAACTCAATCTTATTATTTTTTTAATTAACGTGACAATATAATTGAGATAGGATGAGTAAAGCAATATCGTCTGAGGAATTCAAATCATTTGGTGACTTGGTTCATTATCTAGGAGACGAACCTTCGCAGTTCATGAAGCGAAGACTTTTAGTAACTCATGGTGAAACTGGTAGAACTGTCAGTGTTGATGAACTTTGGGAGGATATAAAGGAAGGTCTCGAACATGTGTACCGTACAGGATTCATGACCAAGACTAAATACATCGAATTATACACGTAAGTTCACAAAAGTTCCAATTTCAAAAGTTTATATTCGTGCAAGTATACGTACACTAGTTAATCCGGATATTGTTGTCATGAATGAATGATACATAAAACGGGGTCTTTGAAACTTGACATAATTTCTTCAAAACGTCAGACCTATGCGTTTTCATGATCAAAATTCGTAATGTAATACAGTTTGATATTAAAAAAAAACAAAAACGAGGACGAACCATAGTAGATTCTCATACATCATCATATCATCCTGATTATTCTTTTAATTCGCAGGTACGTTTACAGCTACTGTACAGGGTACTTAAAAAATGCTCCAGAAAAAACTGTTGTGCGACCAGACCCTTCCCGTTCACTTCCCTCTCCTGCCAAAATTAATGAAAACTCTGAAAGTGGTACAAAAAGCTTAGGGTATGAATTGTATGACCGAGTTGAGGGCTTCCTTCAGGAGTACATAACCGAATTGGCAGAGGTAACACATCAAGCGTTTTTCCTTTGATACAAAATAAAAAAGGAGATGAATATGTGCATTTTTTGATTCCAGCAAATGGGTAATTTAATCGGGGAAGATATACTTCCTGTGTACGCTAGAGAGTGGGAGGAGTATGAATTCAATTCTAAAGCAATGAATGGTATCTTTGCCTACTTGAATCGGTAAGTATCGACAGGCTATTAAATATCGTAAGCCAATGTTTTGTTTTAAATGTGTTCCAGCAATGGCATAATTTGACTGAAAAGTCAGGTAATATATCCCATTTGCAGTCTTTGAAATGTAAATGCTTAATTCATTAGTATTGCAACTGAATTCATTCCAAATTTAGTAATAAACTTTAGGCATCAGGCTGCATAGTCTGTGGAGTTATGTACCTTGCTTACGTCTCTATACTGCAAACGTGTGAAAAATCAAATGGAAGATTTAGACCAAGTATTTGATCGTTTCTTACAATCAAATTAATATTCATTTTGTTCAATATCTGTTACTGCCCAGACACTGGGACACGCACGACCGAGCTCATGGAAACAAGAATATATATGAAATCCAGCAGTTAGCGATTGTAATCTGGTGGGAATCCCTTTTCCTTAAGCTGCAAAATCAGGTAAAGACTATAGCACTGTTAACATTTGCTCTATTTCATGTTTGATGGATCGATTTTTTAAATGACACATAGATAACCAACGCCGTTATTAAGCTTATCACTTCCGAGCGTAAGGGTGGAATGATCGATACTTCTTCTGTGGCTCATGTTCTTTCGGGATACGTGGCATTAGGTATATAAAAATTCATCTTTGAACCTTTTAATTTGTATTAACTTTCTTAATTACAGTTTTATAAGCCTTATGTCATCAATTCATAGGACAAGTTTACTCCACGACGGAAGGCAAATCAGCCGACTCTACTCTTTCTACTTACCAACAATTTTTTGAATCTCAGTTTTTGACTGCCACTAAGAACTTTTATGCCCATGAATCCATGATTTTTCTAAAGGAAAACAATGTGGAAAACTACATCAGAAAAGTTTGTACCTTTTTCTACTCCAAAGAACACACTTGATTGAACAACTGCAACTGGATTTTTAAAGATTACTTAACTATCTATATTTTGCTTTAGGTAGAACAATGGATATCTGACGAGCAAAAGAGAGTTAAACTTTACTTGCACACGAGCACATTACGACCTCTGATGAAAGTAGTAAATTCCGTGAGTTTATTTTCCTGGGCATAAATAAATATTATAATGTTCTCTGCAGTTTTAACATTCCTATTTAAATTATTATAAAAGGTTTTGATCGAGGCGCATATGGAGGATTTGTTTGGAGAGTTTCAAACTTTAGTGCTTTCGGAGAAAAAAGATGAACTACGCCATTTGTACTGTTTAGTCTCCAGACTTGATAATGCGTTTAGGGAGATGCAAGAGTTTCTCACGAATTATATTATGACACAGGGCTTATTGGCTTTGAATGAGCTGGGTCCAGTAAAAGGAAACGTACGATTCCAAATTTCTATAAAAAATTTTGAATTTAAGTGGATACGAGAAATTAGTGAAAAACTGTTCAAAATGGTTTTGCAGGATCCGCGAAAGTTTGTCTTGGCTATTCTTGGAGTTTACAAAAAATTTTCTAAATTAATTGCGTTTGCTTTCAAGAACGACCCTCTGTTTGTCCGAGCATTGGACAAAGCTTGCGGTTTATTTATCAATGAAAACGTCGTTACAAGGTATGAGTGTCAATTCAAATGTATGATCATGAGTTTGAACCCGATTTTCGTTTCTGTAGGGCAAGTAAGACAACGCAAAAGGCATCAGAATTGCTAGCTAGGTTTTGCGATATGCTCTTAAAAAAGTCGAGCAAAAATCCAGATGAAATCGAAACTGAGGAAATTTTTCAGCAAGTGGTAAGATCTGCAGATGAAAATAGAAGGGAGAACGGGTTTTAAGATAAAAAAGGAACATTTCAAGTTCTGGTTTTGTTTGTGCTATGACTTGTTTAGATGCTTATAGTCAAGTGTTTGGAGGACAAGGACGTGTTTCAACTGTACTACTATAGATTGCTTGCTAACCGATTAGTCGCCAACACTTCAGCCAGTGATGAGGCAGAATCCTCAATGATTTCCAAATTGAAACACGTATGTGGGTTGGAGTACACCACTAAGCTTCAGCGCTTGTTCCAGGTATGGGGCAAACTGCAATATGAAATTATAAGACGAAAGGTATTTTTATTTCGTTGATTTTGACACTTAGAAAATTCTTATAGGACATCAAAATCAGTAATGACTTGTGCGAGGACTTCAAGGATTTCTTGAATGAGGGTGCGACTTCCATTCCAACTGACTTTCAGGCGATGATACTCGCCTCCGCGTCATGGCCTTTTCTTCCATGTGCCAGCTTGGCTTTGCCAAAAGAGGTCGGTGATTGAATGCCATCTTGGCTTAGACAAAATATCATTAAGCACGACATACCTCAACCATATTTGAAAGTACGCACTCTTGTTACAATCTATATAGCTCGAAACTTGCGTCGTCAAGTTTGCCGCGTTTTACAAGTTGAAACAGTATGGGAGAAAGTTGTGTTGGCTATACAACCGTTCTAAAGGAGAGATACAGTCAGAATGCTTCAAAGCACGCTATATTTTTCAAGCATCTACGTTTCAAATGATAATCCTTCTTTCATTCAACGCCGCAAGCACATATGTTGTGGAGGAGTTGGCTAACGCCACTAAACTTGATTTGGATATTGTCATTCAGGTTTGAATCAAATACAAATTATCTTCTATAAATTTACGACTTTCATGTTTTTTGACCATTTCTTGGTTTTCCTCTTGCCATTCTGAATAGGTCCTCCAGCAACTGTTGAAGTGTAAACTTCTCACTTGCCCGAATGGAGAGCACAGGGATTCAATCAAGGCAGACACACTTGTCTCTATCGCCACCGACTTCAGCAGCAAAAGGCTCTTAATTAATATCAACGCTCCGTTAAGAGCAGATGTAAAATTCGATAAGGAGCAGACTCAAAAAATCATTCAGGATGATCGCAAAATCCTAGTGCAGGCTATTATCGTGAGAATCATGAAAGATAGGAAGGTCTGCACACATCCTGAACTAGTGGCAGACGTCTTGAACATATTATCTCGTCGGTTCCGACGGGTCAACGATCAACTCCCTATTATTAATGTAAAATAAATACACAGTTTACCTTAAATAATCTTCAATTCAAGGCTAGGATATAAAATGTCAAAATGTTTTGTTCTTTTCAGAAATGCATTGACATTCTTATCGAGAAGGATTACATGGAACGCTCTGAAAAAATCAAGAATGCATATAACTATCTGGCTTAAAGGAAACATTCTGCTTTCGATTCGAAGAAATGTACTTTTTTCAGATTAAAATTAACTGTTTTAATTGTTTCCACAAGAAAGGTCGACAGAAAAAATATATTTATCACTTCGAAAGTACATATAAAGTTAAATAAAAATACCTGTTAACTTGTAAACTAATGCTAACCTAGATTAAAAGTCTATTACATAAAATCATAAAACATCTAATGCTAGTACATCCCCTATTACCCTGATAACACGTGATGAAAAATTGCGCCGTAGAACGTGTACACTTCGGTAATGACTAATGAAGTTATTCAACATCAACAGATATCTAGACAAACCCTCGAGACAATTTCTTATACAGAACCCATTGCATTCTGAGGCTACCCTTACAGGTTCATTTTACATTTTCATAATGCTCCATGGAAGAAAGCATGCCAATAATTTAAGCGATAAATGCCCAAGACATACATAATGGCTAAAAAGTAGCCTTCTTCTGCCGTAAGAAGGTCCGTTTTCAGGCATGTCTACAGCCTCTCCATTCTCACAACCCAGTACCATCTTTTTCACCCATTGTCTTGGGCTTAAGAATGATTTCGGGCTTCCCGCTTCATAAAATATGACTTCGATTCTAGATTAGTTTCTATAATTGATTCTAGCTTCCCACTATTCAAAATCAAGGTTAGATTCTAGGAAACTTTTGCTGCTTTTCAGTTGCATTAAGTCTAGGACAGATTCATAGCTAGATAGGCAAGCAAGAAGACTTCATAGATACAAGGGCATTCCAACCAAGTTGAATGATTTTAAGGATTAATTTTTATTAGTTAGC
>JAANSQ010002975.1:0-10881 GCA_036850885.1 Lepidocyrtinus dapeste
ATTTTGCATTTGCTAATTGGAAACATTGTGTATGGATTTATGTGTAGTTTGTAATTTTGTTTTTAATTTTACTCGGAGGACTGATTGCAAATTATGAGATGACTTGGTTTATGGTCGTAAGGAAGTATAGTACGATGAGCGATGGTACGATTTTTTGAAATAGATTGTATTTTTTTCAAAAGGAGTTCTCTTCTATACTGAAATTATTATTCTTCAGGGAGAATTTATTTATGAGAAAAACGAAACAACTTTAGTATCGCTTCCTTGCCAAATAATGTGTGTGGGAATGGATTCAAGTCTATAAATTGTTTTGGAGAATGTAATGAAAAGTTTGTAAATTGTAAATTACAATTTGTAATGTGCCGGAGTGCAGTCCCATTCCCAATTACAAACAAGATGAATGATTCTTGCGTGGGTTGTTTTTCTACGTTTAATTATGTGGTTATTGCAAACCTCATTATATTTATAGTAGTTTAGTATTTTGTGGAGGAAAATGGGAAAGGCTGAGAAATTGGAATTGTCTCTGTGCCTACATGATTTAGTAAGGATGGAGAACAGGTCAACCAGGAATACATTAGCCCTTGTAAAATATTTTACGAATTTTGGAGTTGTGATTGGAACGAAATTGAGGAATGTGAACTTCAACATTCCAAAAATAGGCAAAATATCAGTGTTCTAGTCGGAAGTAAATATATACCAGTTTTTACTTGTATATAAATCAGATTCCTGAGATTTAGTGGGGTTGCGGTTGTTATTAGTCGCCCCTTATAGGATGAACAAAAGACAGGTCAACCAGGAATACATTAGCCCTTGTAAAATATTTTACGAATTTTGGAGATGTGATTGGAATGAAATTGAGGAATGTGAACTTCAGCATTCCTAAAATAGATAAAATATCAGTGTTCTAGTCGGAAGTAAATATATTCCAGTTTTTACTTGTGTATAAATCAGATTCCTGAGATTTAGTGGGGTTGCGGTTGTTATTAGTCGCCCCTTATACTAATAAGCTTGGGGTAATATAATTGAAATTCTTTGATGAAACCGAAACCACTATAGGTTAGCCTAGATTAGGTTCATCAGATTTCTTGCAAAATTGCTAATCTCCTCCTAATGCGTCAGCCTACCCTACATTAGCGTTGGCATTAGCCTCTAATTACATTTAATATGGAATGTTCAAAGCCCTACCAAAATATCTTTTACGCAACGGGAGCCTATTCAAGTGATAAAAAGAAGTTTACTTTGCATTTCCTACTTCCTGACTCTAGCTAGGCGCCATCCTATCGATCCTATTCGCATCGTCATTGTCACTATCATTAATGGCTAAGACAAGACAATCTATACAATTCAAGTTGAACATGCACGCTTAAATTAACAATAAATAAAATATTGACTGTTACATTGTAAACTCAGTGTGCTTTTGGAGGGATAGAAATATGCATAAGCATTTCTGCATTAATGTCAAGTCATACTTTTACTAGTATACGATCATATTGTCAATCAAGAAGGAGGAATAATAAAGGCAGCGAAACCAATTCAAAAAAAATTACAATAAAAAAGTTCAAATCGTGACAAACAATAAAGCAGAATGAAAGCTAAAAGCGGTAGCTGTTCTGTGGCTTGCCTGTCACATAAGCGCCGCGTCTTTTGTTAGTCTTACAGACATCTACAAGATTGATTAATGTGATTAATCCCCACTGCTTCTATTATTACATACCAGGAGCAATTAAACGCCTAGTGTAGTAGGGAAACTATGTACTTAACAATATCTCAACAAATAAATTTGCATCTTTGCATGTATTATAATTTTCATAATTACATTTGGGAATCTGGATAGTATCAAGTACGGAACTGGACAAGTTAGCAGCATATCCTTTCCCTAATTTTATTTGCATTAATTGTTGCCTCATTTGACGCTCTTTGTAAAAAAATCAAGGCGCCCTTGACGTTACCGACCGTGGCAAAATCATGTTTCATATGCTAGAATCTAAAATGTCTATGAAATGCGTTGACTTGATGAAATTAAAAAAATGAAAGATGAAGATTCTCTACGGATTGCAACATCCCTATATAGCCGGTGTGACTGTAATCCTTCCTGAATCTTAGCACTGCCTACTTAATAACACAGTGCAGTTTAGAGCGCACAGTAGCCAAAGCCTTAAACGGTTAGGGTTGTTACTGGCAATGTCATTATAATTATAATGCCTGGAGTGGAGAGTTCTAGAAGATCACTTTCGTGAATCTAAAGAAGCAAATTTTGGTCATGGGATGGTTTTGAAAACTGCGCAAGCATATCATATCATTTTATATCAAGGCATTAATTAAAGCGAAAAAGGTTCGGCTATGCTTTGACTTGTCCCCATCCATACAATTTAGATGAGATTATAGCGAACTAAAAAGGTAACGCTTAAGATACAAGTGTATCTCCAGAGTTTTTGTTTATTAGGTACAGTCACGAAAACACTTTTTGCATGAGCCCATCCAATGGAATATTTTCTTTGTACGTGATACAGGAAAATATTCAGAGGAAAATTATGAGGACACAAAAACCAAACCAGCTTCTCCGATCAAAACTAGATATTTTATTTGGTCTGTAAATGTCGTACGTCAGGACATGATGTGATCAACATAAATGATTAACTTGTAATCCATACCAGTTCATATAATGCTTACCTTCACAAGGTAATCGGCCATTGGTCAGCTACTAGAAGGTTTGGCTCGTAAAACTAACAATATTTTTTTGCTTCATTGTTACGCCAAATGGGTGTCATAAAATAAAGCTGGCTGGACTACTCTGGATTGGAGCTGCGAAAGAAAAAAATTATTTGTTTATTCAAGTCAAAATATAATTGTGTTTTTCCTTATTTCCTCCTTGGTCCTTTGTTTCTTTGGAGTCTCCTGTCTAAAAAATGAACGGAGAAAAATCTTTAAATAAACTTTTCACATTTCTCCACGTGGATCATACAAGCTTTTCGTAGTTTTTGGGTCGAATTTGAATGAGATGACTTAATTCTGCCTTCTTCCTACGTGTAAAAGGTGTTCTTCCACTGAAAACTAAAACCCCATCATTTCATCATAGATCATCCTCCACGAACTAAAAACATAAGTTAAGTTTTACGTGCTTGAAACACTCTATTCAATTTACCAATTCATGAGTACCTTGCACAATCTAACGGAATATAGTTGTGTGCTTAGCGATACAAAGAGTATACAAACAGCCATGTAGCCAGAATAAAGCAAGTTTAGCGATAGCAACCTCTCTCTCTGAGTCTCTGAAAGACATGCAGATTAACATCCTAACTCCATTAAAACGAACCAAATAAGATGCTAATCTGTTACTTGGAATTACTTACTTTGCTTCATTAGCAAAACCAAATAAATCTCTGCCTTCATTCTACTAAACAATGTATTTGTCTTGTTTGCAGTTTGCAATTAGTCTCATGATAAGACTACAGAAAGGATGAGACGATGAGAGTGTGTATGGTGTTGGTTATGTACGTTGGGCACAATTATCTAGTGCGTATACAGTTTTAATGGCTGCATTTATTAGCATCTTCATCAAATCAACGTACGTTAAATGCTAATTGCTTGGCTCTGATTCTGGTCGGGATGGAGCTAATGTGCCTGAGTAAATTTAAGAAAAGAAAATTCGTTTCTTCCTATTCATATAAGACAAAGCTTACCTTGTTTTCAACTGAAGATTACTTCATTTATTCACCTTGATCTTTACAACGGAAAGGAAATGTCCCTAGTCCAAACTCTAAACCTACCACTATAAATACTTTTTTATATTTTGAACACATGCATCATATCTACAATTTGCATTAGCGTTACTTTGAATTAAAGATGAAAGGAAAAGGTGGCGTGTGCCGGTGTGCCCTCAGTGATGTTCAGTCTGCTCCCATTTACCTAAACTATGGCTTAAGTCAAGGTGCAGCTGCTTCCGCCCATACAAGCCAAGCTGTTTTTACCCTCTTGTTTTAATCCTTTTACTGTATCTGGTTTGAACTATTAAACAAGCTTGAGCGTTTTTTGGTAGTGGTGATGACCTCGTCTGTGTGGTTTGGCTTTGGCTCTGAAGTGAACCGCGGTGCCGGTACGAGTGTGGTGTGTGCACAAAGAGACTTCCTTAGAAGAACAGAAGCAAGCTGCTTATGCTCCGGTGAGCAGATGTGATGTGATCATGTTCATCAACCAAAGCAATGCAATCTAAATCAAAAGAATGTCTTTCTCCCTCCATACTTAATAGCAACTGCATAAAAGATAAAACACTTTTCTTAATGTTCAACTTTTATTTGAGGAAAAATATAATCACGAGGATGAAGATCTCATAAATAATGGTATCACAACCACCTTCAAAGAAAACCCAGGAATGATGAGTTTAGATATTATACGCGCGTGCGTTTCCTTCGAAAGGAATTGAATGGCACGCGATTCCGGTTCTTCCTTCTTTTCTTTAATACTTCAATTTTTTTGTTGGGTCCGGATTACGGTAGGAAGTGTCCCTAAGCGTAACACCCGGCGTGAGTTTAATATGCAAAGTGTTACTCTCTGACTATAAGTAGAAGTGAATGAATTAATGCAATGTATACTTTTAATGTCTGCTTGACAAAATAAGCAAATGGCTCGAGTTTCATCTTTAAAAAACTTTAAAGTTATGCTCTTCCTCAAATCCTCTCCCTTTCAGGGAACTTGATTCTTCGGTAATTACAGGCTTTTCACCTGGATACCTTCGCTTCCGTCTTGAGCCTACGTAACTGCCATATGTCATGAAGGATTTTACGCTGCTCTTTTAGCAACGCCGTTATGTCTTTAAAAATTGAGAGTTTCTGCATAAAAACATTTATTACAAAATAAAAAAAATCCGAGCCTACTTATTTTTACCTGGGATAATGACTATTATGAAGCCCATCGTTAATGCAAGAAGTGTGTGGAACAGGTTGGTGACCATTTAGAGTTTATCTCGTAGGCTATCTAAACCTTTCTATGCTCACGTTTTTTTGTTTGAAAAATGGGATTTACTTTTTCTTCCTGTACTTTCATTAGATTTAACAAGATGTCCAAAAAATAACGTCCATCGCGAGTTTCTTCTTTCTAGTGTTTACCTGGCCATTAGCAAACCCCTACGTGTCACATTTAGATACCTTACATAAATCATTACATTGTTTTCCCTAGGCGTACATTTCAATCACTTTCCCAAGAAAAGTAGGTTTGGCAGATATGAATATGATGTTGCAGCCTTGGGTTATTTCCGGGGAAGATAATAATGACTTGGCAGTTGGCACACGCGTGAATTCGGCATAGCAACTGGGGCGAAAGGAAGCCTCACAGAAAGAAACAGTTCTTTGGAAATGACATGTACAAGACACTCTTCGACTCGTCGCCCGGTTTGATTTTCATAGTGCCATGGCTTCTTCTCCAGAAGGGCTTTGCCCTCTCGTGGAATTGAAATGGACGGTTTTTGTACGATAACATAATGGCCAACTCGTGAGTTGTTTTTTATAACTATAAACTTACTTTTTTCTAGGTATTACATGAGAGCTTCAAAATAGAAAACCAAATATGATACTAGGAGCAAATGAATATTCCACACTTTTCAGAGNGACCCTAATATTATTTGTGTTTTTCTCTTGCTTCACCTTTTTTATGGAAACCTACATTAGGTACTCCAGACATCCGTACACTCTGTTGCCTTTGTTTTCGGTTTTCTATTGCGTACCTCTTTGAGCTTCTAGACTTATCTTAGTTTTTCAGGGAAAAGTGCGCGCCATAATTTGCATAAGTAGGAAGAAGTTTGTATTCTGAAATATTAAATAAAATCCCGGGTCCCGCTTCAGATAATTACCTCATGAAAGTGTCAATATAATGGATAAAATAAAGTATCTTTTTTGGTAGAAATAAATTATGAAAATGTGAAAAATGTTGGAACAGAAATATTACTTTAATGAAAATAAAGTTCATACTCTGAGCTTTTGACTACCTTCATTGAAATATCGAACAACAAAATGTTTATGAGTTCTGGGTCAAACATCAACGTCTTTGTTTTTCCTTCGACGAAGTTAGGGTCATAGACGCATCCCATAATTGTTTTTGCAGGGAGAGATCCTCAGCAATAGGGTTCACGTAGGCTACTTCCTTACTCGATACATAGCTCCCACCTTTTTCCTTCAGAGTGGGTGAAAGTGCAGTAAACATAACCACTTCTGCGGCATCTTCAACAGTCTAAAAATAAAGTGTTGCATAAGTATAAATAAGGTAAAGCTAAAAAAAAAAACTTTAATTTTGGATTTGCATTTGAACTCACTCTGAAAAACACTTTGAGCACTCTGGTCATTTTCCCAAGAGCGATGGAATTATGCAATTCAGTTGGAATAACACCTGCATAGAAAAAGATTTAGAAGAATAGTGGCAATTTGATCGATACTCATGGGTCAGGTAAAATTTTAAACATAAAGTATTTTCGTAAATTAAATTTTTTAAAAATTGTCCCGAATCAGCGCACAGATTGAATTTTTATAAATGACAATTTCTTAAATTATTTAACTACCAAAGTAATACATAAATTAAGGATTCTTATATCCTGAGATATGCAATTAGTTTATTATAAAGACAGCTGGAATTCGAGCGCTCCCTGGCATAATTTTCAATAAATGTAGAATTCAAAAATACTCTTCCTTAAAACCTCAACCAGACCTGTGAGTATCAATCACATTTCCACTTTTCCTCTAAATCTAGTATTTATACCCGGATGTAGAGAAAAAATTTCTACCATGGCATTCTCAGACTTTAACTTCGCATTCAAATACTTTGTGAACAGGATTTGAGACAGTTTTGAGTCATAGTATTGTCGGAAAGCGGAATACAATTTCCTAGAGAAAAGCTTCAATTAATTAGACATTTCTGATGCCTCAATTGCAATTTATTTCACATTATGAACCAAATTTTGACTTACGGATTAGCTAAATCCTTTGCATTTTTCATTGAAGAGGCGCGGTGGGCCAGTGACGAGACATTAATTACTCTACATTTAGTGTTGTACTTTGCCCCAGTAGACTTGATTTTTGGTAGGAGTAAATTGGTCAGTAGAAAGTGACCCAAATAGTTTACCTATCAGAAGTACGCAATATAATGCAAAACTACATAAAATCAACATAAATTGTAAATTAATTAATGATTAAAATGACAGCCAATTCTTACTTGAAACTGTGACTCATAGTTATCTTCCGTCAGCTCGTACGGCACAAACATGATCCCAGCTTGAAAATACAAAAAGCACAATTCATGTAAATTAATAAATTGCATAAGACAGTACATACCTAATTGTGTCTCGTCGTAATCATAATGTCTCTTTAATTTGCAAATTTAGCAAAGAAAGCGCAAAAAATGAAATGGATCACACATTATAGATTACACCTATCACGAACCATTATTTATCAGCAGATGAATCTGTTCCGTCTGTTGAAGCACATCATTGGCAAAACTCCTTACAGACTTTAGGCTCTTAAGATCTAAACGGATGCACTGCACACTTCCACTGTTTACACCAGACTTGCGAATAAATTCTATTGCTTTGTACCCTGCGTTGGGATTTCGCACTCCTGTAAATTATTCTCATTTTAAATTAAATATTTCCTCCATTAATTTAAAGAAGATAAAGAAAGTAGTAGAAAATATTGGCTAACCTAATACTACATGATAATCCAGTCGGAGCAAATTTTTTACAACGACTAAACCTATCCCTCTCGCGCCCCCTAGTTAGGAATCATTAAACATTCTAGTTTTGTAGTTAGCATTAAAAATTTTTAAATTGTTTTTAAGGATTCATCGAAATTAAACCTGTAATCACTGCCGTTTGTCCCGAGCGCTTGGGGAGTGCTAAAATTATTATTTTTATTTATCGTTAGTCATTTTGGTATGAAATATTTTCGTAAATTAATTTTCGTTTTTTTATTTGAAGGAAATTTACCTTCATAATTGGATTTCTCTAGTTTATGAAAATATTCTGAGTAAAACCCAATAAGTCCGAGCCATAATGGAAGGACAAGCCCATACCAAAGGAATGCTATACTTCTAGCTAAGCAAGACCCGGGAACATCCTTCATTTTCTTAAAGAGCTTTGAAAATATTAAAAGTTTCAAAATTAATTAACTTACTCACAGCTCACAGTTAAAATTTACATGAATTTTTTTGTCGCGTAAGCTTTGCCCCTAACTTTAAAAAAGATTATGAATATCAGTTTCCTATCCAATCCTCAATCCTCGTCAGACTTTGTACCACCAAAATGAAACTGCATAGGGTAATATCGCGGTATAATACGTGGTCACCTTGCCGATAGCGTTTTACATTAGACTGAATTTGTAGCACGCACACGATTGGCTAACAAAATGGGAATAACCCATGAAGCAAAACTGGAGGATGAATTTAACGAGAGGAAAAGTTGGATAGTGACGATGATGAGAATTGGCGGAATGACTAGACCAGACTAATAAGTGTATACATAATGCTGCAAATCACACAATTAAGTATTAAGTACTGCCAGAATTCCATCCTTCCAGGCCATCATCATTGACTTGGGCACTCAAATAAATGAATTTAGCCTCATATCGTACTATAATTTAGGAATATGCATGTACGTCTTAATGATGAGGATCACGTTTTGCTCACTCCTTCAATTATGCGTTATTCGTAGGTATGTAATGATTAGGATAATGAAGACTGAATCAACTGTTAGCCTGTGTACGTGCTGGTATTTTTATGAGATATCTTATCTACTAAATTAGTTTTACAGAGTGTAATAATATCTTATCAGTAGGGAAATATACAAGGGCATTATTTTCAAAACTTCGAAAATTAACTTGAATAGCTCATTTATTTATGTCAAACTCTTATCAAAATGTGATCAATTAAGACTTTTATACGCTTTTTAAAATGCGGTTTAGTTCAAATTTATAAAATTATTTTAATATTTTAAATTTATTTGATGATCACTGTTGAAGCTATATATGGAAAGTGGGAAAGTTATCGTGTATTTAAGCTGCATATTTACATGTCGTAAATCATGTACCATCACTGGGATCATTCACTGTTAAATAACCTGAATATTTTGAAAGAATCCTTTGAAAAAGCTTAACATCCTGTTTAAATCATGTTACAGATTTCATGGAGTATTTAAAATGAATGACGACAGTATAAACTGTATTCTGTTATTGCTCTAGCACTGGTGGTGCCCCATCTATGGTGAGAAACAGCATTATACGAAGTAAGTTAATTCATTTTCCGATACTTGTTACATGATTCACCTATGTACCTATTTTGAAAAAATGTTTACAAACCTACTTAACACTTAAGCTTAGGCTAATGTTCGGAAAGCCTACAGAGGTTTTTGGGTTCATCCAGAGTTCATCGAGTATACTGAAAATGTTATGATCTTGAGAAAAGATCAATATATACACTAATGCATTTGGTCAATGCAAGTTCTACTTTTTTTTGAAGGTGTATCAAATCAGATCACTGCAATGACAAAATCTCAACTTTGAATGATAACATGACGCATTCTGTTTCTCGTTCGTACCCTAACTAGGTACAAAAATACAACCAACTGAACCAATGACACCCATATACTCCACTAACTTTAGTGTTGGTTCAACTTTAACTTAAATATTAACCCAAAGTCTCTATAAGAAGCTTTCATAGCAAAAAACCAAATGGCCGTTATCATCATTAACATTTTATAAATCAATCAGTGCAATAATACACTCACACTAAATAATTCAGAGTGTGTCCTGTCAACTCTTGGAGACTAGGGCGCATCCAGTGTAAAATATCTTGTCCAGATATTGTACGTTACATAACAAATGTATGTGTCTGGATACATGATGAGAATTCTTTGGAAAGGCACTTGATCCACTACGTAAAAATCACTCCAAACACAGGATTAAACTTTTAATTTAGTTTAGCTCCAACATTTTAACAAGTAAACTATTTTACTGAGACAGGTTTGGGAGAGTAATAAAAATAGAGGTTACTTGGTACGAAAACCAAATAAAATGATTATTATTGTGGTCAAAACATTTATCTAGCTCATGGCTCATTGCACCCATTGACTTGACTCATTTGAATAATTAATTTAATTGCCTAGTGTACTGGAACTGAATTGGATTTGAAGTGATTAAAGTCTATTATGTTCTAAGGTTTAAGGTTATCGGTGGATTTGGTCAGTTGGAGGGATCGTTCCCAAAGTTTATCCTGGATTTCCTCACTGAGTACTTGCGGATTGGGAGGTATTACTCGTCCACTTTCGAAATATTCACCACCGTGTTGGGAAGCTACTTCCGGAGTTAAAACTGGATACAACACTGTATTTGCTGCACCATCCGTAGTCTAAAAGAGTGAGTTTAATGTGAATGAGAAGAATAGACGGAGATTTGTTTTATTAGTTTCCTAATTATTTACTCACTCTACAGATGTGCTTCACGACGGGTCTGGAGAGATTCGCTAGCAGGCCCAAGTCTTGCCTGTGGATGTATATTTTGTTAATCTCAAGACATTTCTTATAAATGTTAAAAATACTTGAAGAATCTAATGAAATGGAGAAAATGTATAGTCTTGCCATAAGTCAGTAGGGATTTCACCAGGATGAACTGCAAAGGCATGAATGTTGATTCCCGCCTTTTGGAACTTTGTTTCCAGAGTTTTCGTGTGGATTACCTGACTGAGCTTTGAGTCAAAGTAGCTTTTCACTGCGCTGTAAACTTTACTATAAATTATGAATTTTTATATTTACTCTTAAATTGCAAAAACGGTAAAAGATATTATCAAAAAGTGAAATATTAATTTTTATTAATCTTACCAGGTCTCTAGTTCGTCAAAATCTATACTTCCACC
>JAANSQ010002976.1:0-10879 GCA_036850885.1 Lepidocyrtinus dapeste
ATATTGATATAATGCATGTATATTATATAAATGTGTGGAATAAATAAATTCTAAGAAATACTACCGCGGCAACGATTCTTAAAGTGAGAAGCTTCCAGTGAGTTTCGGAGTAGCTTGAATGACGGTGAGTACTTAGCCCCCCACCCTATTCTATTTACCCTCCTAATACGTTTAAATAACTGGATTGAATTCCAAGAATATGTAGCATCCCTGTTTTTGGTTAGTTACAGTTCCTTTAGGATAATCAAAATTTTTAAAAATGGAGCTAAGCATATTTTAATCTTATGCGCTACCGTTTTTTTACTAAATAATTTTATTCACATTATGATGATATACTTGTAAATAGGCATAAAATGTATGAATGTATTAGATAACTACTTCTGCATGACTTGCCATCAAGTAAATTATTCTTTAGAGATTTTATAATAATTCGGCACCCCAAATAAAAAGTTTAAGTACATAGCTACAGATAAAGTTTTCAAAGAAAGTTATAAACTATTGTCTTATATATTCAGATTTATAGATATATCGATAGTATCTTTTGGAGTATGGAATTGTGTTTCGTGGATGAATTGTATGAAAAGCATTTGAAGTTGATTCGTAATATAAGCCCGATTCACATTCAATGTTAATATAGTTCAGGTGTACGCGTACGGCTCGAATGAGGTTAATGTAAAACATTGAAAGCTGGAAATACATATTTGTAATAGATTCCTTACTCGTAATACAGTCCGTCCCGTTTTTATAGTCGATTTGAATTCAAATCTCTACAATTCTCACCTTTAAACTTTTCCGACTTAATCTATTACTTTAATTCATGTTGTACTCATTGTTTATATATGTTAGGTTACGCCCTTATGCTACTAACGTTTTGTAAGTTTGTAAAAGACCTAAGTACATAAGTTAGGTATATTTTTGAATGAATGAAAAATGGTTGAACAAAAGTGTCTATTCCGAAAGGCAAACTTTTATACACTACGATATAATAATACTTTTCGTAACGGAAAGTTGATGATAACAATGGAGTGAAAATAGTCAAAAAATTAGTAAACAGTCTCGACCTATTGTTAGATTATGAATTAAGCTGCGTTTACGCTTAAAAACTCCGCGTAGACGCAAGTTTTCAAAGGGGATCTTTAGCATTCCAGCGATTATGAGGAATCAGGCAGCATCTCTTTGATTTCCTAATACGGAATGCATTACAGTATGCATATTAATTACTCAGCTAATGATGCTAACATAAAACTACCTAGTAAAGTTTAGAGAAATCCGTCAGCTACATAATATTTAGTATAAAAGTATTTCCTTTGGATAACTTCATGGACAGCGTAATCATGAAAGAAGGTCGCGGTTCTCTCCTAAAATAACAAACTATACTAATGCCTTAACGAGCAGCATAGTTTGCACTTTGTATTTTGAAAAATTACGTAACACAATTACAGTACACATTTAGCTTATTCGTTGTGCTGTATAATTAATTTACATGAAGTTATGTATATTCAATACTACTTTTGATTGCGTCACCTTAAACCAAGCGGCAATGTCGTAGGTTTACTGCATTTCCTTGACAGGAAAGTTGCTTGGAGTGAATCCAGCTCTCGTGGGTTGAGTAAAGACTAAAGTTCAAAGAATTTTCATAATTTCTACAGCTGCAAACGTCCCCAGAGACAAATATGTCTCATTTACATGTATTTCGAAGTACAACATATTTTGTGTAACGTATTTAGCACCGAAGAATTTCTCAATTTTAGAGTTATATCGCAATATCCCAAACCTACTTATGATTCCGGAAAAATCCCCGACAGTCATACAAGCTCATAACTAAACAAACTTTGTTCATACAGAGACTATAAAATAATGTTTACGAAGGTTATAGCAATGATCATTAATCTTCTTAAAAAACTACTAGTGGATTTCAAGGTCTGTGCGCTACTCTAATCTGATGCTAGAAACTATCTGCGTTTTTACTAAAACTACTTTACTAACGACGGAAGGAGATTTTTGTAGGAAAATACAACGGAGATCCTTCAATATGAGACATTAAGTGACGTTCTTTTGAGATCTGGAAAGTGGAGACGGATAGATGCATAAATGTAGTCTAAAAAGGTGCATTGTATTTTCACGGAAATATTTTTAAACTAATACAAATACCCAAAGAGACATTTTCTAAACTAAACTTTGCTTTCACTCCCATTTTCCAAGCACCAAAAAATTCAGTTCCGAGTAAAACTTGCAAATTTGTAAATTATTAGCTCATTTGTTCCAATTTCCTGTAAGGGGTAGCCTGATGTTTCAATTAAGCTTAATCTACTCTAATCTCCAATCTTCGTTTAATGGTTCTACTCCTATTAAGTCTACGTGATGATGGTAAACTACCTGTGCCGAATAATTGTGTTCTTTGGTGCGTGATGTCCTAAGGAAAAATAAAAAATCATGAAGAAATTGAGTTTTTGCTCTCTCGCAATGGGCATTCTAGTACGCTTCTTAATTATTTAAGTCTTGGCAGACGGAAGAGTAGCTTGCAGATTCAATGTTTTGGTTCCTCGGAGTAACTACCAAGGCCGTCATTACAGTTGCCGACATTGACTGTGGAAGAAAGAAAAAGAAATTACAAATGTCTCATGAATACTTTCCTACGGCATTGGTTACGTCATAAAGTAAACCAATTTTCTAGAAGCTGTACTACTTTGTGGTTTGCTCAAGATTAGTTTACTAACTAAATTAGGAAGACAAAGATACATGTGTCACAGAGCATAAAGATAGGTACAAACAAATTCCTCCAATTTTCCACTGCTAAATTCTACACAAAAAGAAGCGGGTAACGTGAGAAGTAGTTGAGTTGATGGGACAGACCCGAGTCAGTTGAGAATCCTCTTCCAGCTCTACTTGTAAGACCTGCTCACTTCTGCAAAAGAGAAAGTAGGTAACAAACAGACACAATTAAGCCAAGGAAGTAGGAATACAATACTACAAACGAAATACATTTTTTCATATTTTAGCATAAGCAGCAGTAGTTGTGTCGTCGTACCCATATTCATAATTTGATCAAAAGCCGGTAGTAAAACCCAACTAACCCAAAAAAAAATTATCTTTAATTATTTTTAAAGGAAGAAGCAAGGAAGTATAGTATTTGTTCCATCACCAGGAATTAGTCTTGTCTCTTGCGTGGCGTAACTTTTTAAAGAAATTGATGATTACCTATCCAATTTGATTTGTCAGGTTAGGAGAGTAAAGAAACTTGTTTCTTATTCTACGACGCAGTAAACACCACCATTTCCTCTGCATTTGCTTCTTCCGGGATCCTTGGTCTTATAATTCGTTTAGATTTAGATTTTCTCTGAGGGGTGAAAAAACGTTTCATGTAAAGTCTGCCTTGATCAGCTTGTTAGTGAAAACTTTAATTCCCTAGTCAATAAACTAATTCATTCCCTACATTTAAAGTTTAAGTTAATATCATGGTCGAAAACTTTTAGCTCAAAACGTTTACAGATCAACAGTTTCAAGGTCAAATAGGTAAAAATCTTGGCAGGATGGAAAAAATTTTAAAAACCATAGCTTCGTCCGTATCAAAAAGGGGTAATTTTTTTCAATTATGCGGATTGAATTTATTATAGTGTAGGCTCCTAACTATAATCATATTGCGGGCGTAGTTCAAGTCACGCGAATAAATACTGGAAAGGGAGGACAGATATGGATCACATGAAATCAAAATACACCTAATTTTATTGATTCTGTAGGGTAGGTTTTTTTAGCTTCTTTAATACACTTTTTTTGACAACGGTTACAACACGAAGACGAAGAGAAATACTACACAAACAATTGCATAGGTAGTAACGTTTCGTGAGAAAGGGAGGATACCTGAAGGAATACGATTTCTCTACAAAAGGTTGTGCTGCTGGAGGAAACATTGTTTTAAACATGAATCATTAATTAAGGGAAAAAACACCGCTGTGTTTTCTTTACCTGAGTAAATCTCGCAAGTCTCGGACGAAATCCACCTGTACGATACGGTGGTCTTCGTATCCGTCTATTGCAGCATACGCAAATAACCCGACCAAAGGCCCTGAAAAACCAAGAGAGAACTTCAGATGAGTAAGAAAATTAGACCATAAAAGCTTTGCATTCTCTCCCAGCAGTATTTTCTCACGAACCACTAGGCAATCATTCATAAGTGAACAAGTTGCAATTATGCTCATTTCCCCTCAGTCAGCAATAAAGCTTGAAGTGGCTTGGAGAAGAAGTCTTTTTCATGTTATTATGATACGCCGAAGGAAATCCCGTCGCAGGCAACCCCAAAACATAACACTTCATTACGAACATACTATAATAACATCGTTCAGTTTGAGAGAGAGAGATGCGGTTTCACTCATTCTTATCTGCTTCCTCCAAGCTTATTCCTCTCCACGCCACAAACTGTAGAGAGGTCGGTACGATGACTATATAACCATGTGCCATAGATACTGTTCTAGATATGCTCGAAATGCATGTATGCTTTCAGGTAGCTTGTTTTTACTCTCTGCTCGCCGGATGGAGAAATGTGCACGGTGGGAATGGACTGGAGTGGGTGAGTTGATTTCACTTTGCTTTCTCGGTCAAACTTATTCTTTAGCTTTTTCTTCATTCATTTCCCTCAATGCTCTTATCTTGAGAAACTAAGGGTTTTAAATGAAGCGAGTGAATGATTGCTAATTCGAGCGTAGATCTTAAAAAACAAACCCTTTGTTTTATTGTAAAAAGAGAGATTTTCAGCTCTTGGGAGGCTTTAGCAATAACATTGTTTCCCATGGTACAGCCCCTTCTTATCTAAAATCTAGGAGACAAAGGTCGCAAAAACTTTTTAAATTAGGCATGAGCCTAACTGTAGATCGGAAAATAAATCACTGAATTGAATTTGTGATTGTTACGATGGAATTATATTTATTTGAAAGGTCATGAAGATTTGTAGAAGACACAAGAAACTTTCATTTTTTCCCCAATGACAATGGCAAGTGTTTAAAAAATTTAATACGATTTGAAGGCAGAGCTAATAATTTTTATATAAAAGTAAAAAAGCAAAGTAAGTGGACATTAAAAAGAAAGTCTTCATGTGAAACTGATCACCAGTCATATAATCTCATTAAGCTTAATTGTACAGACGGAAAGGGTGACAAGGAAAAAAATTACTGTGCTGCCCTTCTCTAAACGCTAACTTATTTTCTCTCTCTTTCTTTTCAACTGGAACTGTGAAAAAGTTAATGAGCCTGGGCACGGGTACATGCCTTCTTTTGTAGTACCAACTCCCTTTTGACTCCAAGCGTACACAAGATAATCTTGAGGA
Organism: Lepidocyrtinus dapeste; assembly: GCA_036850885.1. Lineage (NCBI taxonomy): Eukaryota > Metazoa > Arthropoda > Collembola > Entomobryomorpha > Entomobryidae > Lepidocyrtinus > Lepidocyrtinus dapeste. The sequence goes on from JAANSQ010002976.1 coordinate 5,318, forward strand.
AAATAAGAGAAAATTCCAGGGACAATGGACCTGGTTCGGACTTTATTCATTTATATCCCTTAATATCGGGATCATATTTGCCAGAGATTTTGTGTTTCGTCTCTTGTAAAGAAAAACGCTCTGACAAAGAATTGTTTTGTCGGTGTTCCCAGTTTACTTATACTTATTGGAAATAAGAAAGCTGAGGGGTGCGGAAAAACGCTGAGAAAAACAACATCATCATCAACTACACTCGTCGTTAGATCGTACCATAGAAAAAGCACGTTCATTCATTGGAAGAGTAGAGTAGTTTGGGGAACGATGAAAAGGCCATGTCGTGGTCGGTGGAAGTGGCAAGTGGATCGTGCTGACAGTAACAAAACAATAAGTTGCCTGCGTCAGCTTAACCAACCGTGATCTTTGTCGTACTCACTTCTTCTCACTCTTCTTAATGTTCTATAACAATAACGGACAAAATACAAAAATAGGGAATTAGGAAAACTAGTCCCAGTTTCGGCTAAATCGTTCCCCGTCCAGAAAGAGAAACTTGAGTTACCTACCGAAATGGTATGGACATTCAAGCGTAGAAGAATCGTTCAGCGAAACAATGTCAAATTTCCAGCTTTCTTCCCAACAAATGCAAGAATCTAGGAAGTGGAACGGACCAATTTTTTTTATTGTGTATTTGGTTTGTTCTGCCCAATCATTACGTTTGAATTTTGCCAGATTCAACAAGCGGGGGTATAGAGTCCGTTTGCTAAATGTCAACATGTTTAAAAAGGCCAGGCCAAACCTGCGTGACACATATGTAGCATAAATCAACTCCTGAGCATAAAATATTATGCAATAGCACATATAACTGTCTTCATGATTGTTCTACCGGAAAGTTATGCAAACGAGTTCTTAATGTTAATGAAATCTCGCAACGGTTGGTAAATAGCATACTCGGTTTGATGCCGTTAGGCTACGTGTTTGAACATGTAATTAATAGTTAGTCAAATAGTTTCTCAACCCTTGTTACTCGTAAGTAACTCTCTATCTTGTTTTCGCTAATGAAAGGTCAAAAGAAAAACAGAAATATTTATGTTTCCATTTTCCCTTTTTAAAAGAGAAAGATTTATGTCGTTTCACCTCCCTTCTTCTTTTTTTTTCACTCTCCCCCCTTTTTACAGTATCCTGCTGCTACTATTACACTACCAATCCCATTGTAAGGAAAACGTAGTACATTTTTGGCGAAACACGAAAGAGAAATGATTCCGTATTCTGTTTACTTAAAAGTAGGTTACTATCTGTTCGTCTTCAAAGTCTCCGAGAACATCTTCCTTAAAAAATTAATTCTGCAGAACACGAACTCTATAGGTAATTGTTGTTCCATGGTGTCACACATTGACGGCATTTTTACTCTCACTGGAGGCGTAAAGAATATATATTAGTCAAATTAAACATGTACTCCATATGATGCATCCCTTAAATTTATTTCCCCAGTATAAATAATTACCCTAGACAAGGGAGTCCTTCGCAAAAATAGCTTATATTTAGCTACTGATGAGTAAACCATTGTGTCATATAAGCTGTTTTCATTAGTGCTTTGACAGCAACATTGAGCCAAAATCTGTATGGAAATTTATTCGAAAATTAATCTAAATCGTAGTCTCATTTTAGCAATAAGAATTTTAATTTATTAATTTTTCCAAGGAAAATGGCAGTAATGACATGCTGGGAAAGGAACCTTCTGGTTTTTGTGCATTTTGCAGTCTTGGCATTTTCCCTCCTTTCCTTTTTAACTTAAGTTTCCTCTACAAAAAAAGATATCAAGTGTTTGCTGTGACACGGGTGAATTAATGTTTTTTTCTTTGATTGTCTGGATACATTTCAGTAAGATTAATTACACTAATTATGGCCAGCTTGTGTTTCAAATGAAATAGTAGGCTTCACAAAATGATCCCATGACACCAACGTATTTGTAAAGCTTTCTCTGGAAGTCGCTTTTGAACAAGAACATCAAGAGAAATTCCTTTCTCCACTCGTGTCGTCGAGGAGATCAAACTAGTTTAGATATTATGCCTGCCGTACACATTCTCAACTATGTCAACTTGTACAAATTTCGTGGAAAATGTAGAAATCGGAATGAAAGCAACTCTACCTACGACAATATTCATAACACAACCAGACTAAAATCATTTCTGACTAGACGTCTAGTAAAAGTTTTGTCTCATCTGTGTATACCCTCCCACCCCCCATGATAATTAAAACTGTTAAAGTTTTGTCTAGAAAATGTATCGAAATTGATGAGAGCTCGTTACTTCCAGGGATATTTGCCAAGAGAAGTTTTCCTGTTTGTTTTCGACTTCAATATATTCTTCCACATATTTAACGTCTAATGGATTGGAACCTACTTTAAGAGTCAGTTTAAGGTCGAACATAAAAAAATCTGGATAAACTCTAAATAAGACGATTACAGTTACAGTTACATAAAGGTAGAAGTAGAAAGTCAACAAAGTTTTGAAATACTGGATAAGAACTTCATTATGTTTACACAACTATACATTCAATCCCAGTAAAAGCTCTCATTGCTCTTGGTTAACTCGGTAATGACTGTCATTAGAGATTTTGTAAAATAAACAAATCCTAATTTTAACCCTTTGTCGGCCTTTTACCTAGTATAAGTGGCTGTGCACTACAAGTAAAAGTGAGCTTTTGCTTAGACTAAACTCCCAGGGAAATCTACGAATTTCTTCTTCAGTGAAAAGCCTTTCAATAATATTAACATCTCTAGGAAAACGGATTTTCTGTTTCATGAAAACGATATGCGGTACTAAATGAGCATAAGGCTTACATCACTTTTATTTTGAGTTTTGTATGCCTTTTTAATGAATCATTATTAGTCTAGAAACTTTTTTTTTATCTCTTCGCTTTTAAGAAATTCAACAAGCTACAATACCAATTCGTTATTCAAGAATCACATCGACAATCATGTACTATGAATTTTATTTACGCTACGGGTTATGTTCCAATGACAAACTATTTACGTAAAAAAAACCCTCCGAGGAGAAACCTAATCTGCTAATCTATTACACGTTTTTAATGTACAAAGTTTAGTCGTATGGTCGTTGTATGTTGCATGCTCTTGCTTCATACTCCATACAGCAGGTGAAATTGAACCCAAGTCGTAAAACTATATGATTAAAGAATTTACGAGGAACATGCATAAATATAAAAAGGGTTGATACTAGCAAATGGGTTAGGCAAAGTATAGCTAAACATTTTACTCTAGAACTAACAGTAGTCAATGCGATGAGCGTGGCCTTCAAGGCTTAAATTTTTACAACAAACAATCCCACTCTTCTGATTTGAGTTTACTTGATCAGAGTCCGTTGATGCAGTTTCTCCAGAAGCAATAAAACTTTATGTTACAAGCCCAGTAAATTATGTTTACCCCTATTAAAAACTTTTCCCTTATATAAAGGGGCAATTATAGTGATAACTTGATATAACCTTTTGGTAGTATATGAAAAACAAGTTGATATTTTGTATGCGGTCAGATTTGGTTCTTTCGTAAAACCTTTCCTAAAACTTTTTGAGATGTTTGCTACACACTCCAACTCACTCATTTTGATGATAATATGCTTGCGTGTAATAATTTGGCTGTCTACAGTCTTCCCTTCTGAAAACCCAAACTCTTTCACATTTTGCAGACCTCCTTGCCAAATTCAAGTGGTTCAAGTTTGATGGGCCATTAAAAGACTACGTGAGACTATGACAGTTACTTTTCCAGTCGTCAACTGTCCACCACCAAAGCTAAACTAGATTAGATTACCATCTTTAAATCAAAGCAATCGGAAAGAACACCCTAACACGACCACCACCGCGCTGATAAACTTAACAAGCGTACTTTCCCTTGGGTACTGGCCAGTCCTTAAAATTATTACGACATAAAATAGTTTTTACTTATCTCTCGCCGTGGACATTATCTGCACAAGGAAGACATAAAATGTTTCCATGACCTTTGGGAGCATTACGCTTATACTCTGCTATAATTTTTCATTGCTCCCACATTTCCAATCTCTAAGCGTAAGCCTATTACAATGTATTTTTAACAGTTTAAAAATACATAATAAATTATACCAACTGTCAATGCAGAAAATGATAAACAAAATTTTGCTTGGAAATTCACACCAACTTCTCCAGACACAGTTTATTATGCTCAATTTTTCTCAAACTTAAATGTTTGTTTAATCATGTTTTCAAATGGTACAGTTCAAAGTCCTTCTCCTAAGAGCTGCTGTACAAACATTAAGACCTGAATGTACATTCATGTAATACAATCACCATTTACAAAGCCAAACAAGGAGTTTTATCATGTGCAATGCATGTCTCAATTCCGCTCTCAACTTTCATTTTTGTAACGTTGCCAAGTTTCGATTTTCAGGGGAACTTCCATGCTGGTTAAGTGAGAATCAAATATTGTATTTATTTTGGAAAGGTGATAAAAGTAATGTGAATGAATGGGAGGAGGCTAGTGCTACTGTATAATAAATTTTTATTAAAAGAATTACTCCTAGTTGGTAAGCTCGGCTCTCACAATCACAAATGTCCTATGTAATAGACATTAGTATTATGCAAGTCGAATCCTGCAACGTTCACAGCGTTCACAGCGTTCACAGCTGCAGCTGCCTGACTTGACTTGTGTAAACAAAAAAATCATTTTTGTACAAACATTGGCACACTATTAGTATTCGACGCGTGCATATGAGCAGTCCAAGGCAATCAAATGATTTTTTCTTGTCGAAAGAGGATACCCTTTCTTTTTATACCTTTCACGGAAACTATGATAACATATCAGCCTACTTGCCTATAATCATAATCCCATATTATTCTATTAGCTGATTAAGCGCAACATCTAAATCCCTGATATGACTTTGACGATGACATTTTGTTTGTTTAAAGAAAAAGTCGGGATGTCGATGAATGAGTGAAATGTTTCCATGATTTTTACTTTGCTTACGAAGCGTTCTAGTAGTTCCTGCATTTTTCATCAAATGTAAATCATGTTTTTACTATGTGGGGCTGCTCTTAGATGGTCCTTTCCTGACGGTATTTTATGACGGATTACATTTCCATGTCAAAATTTTAAAAGGGAATGTGATCGATGAACTAGGGCGTTTATTGCTTGTTAACATATGTCCTGTATTAGGAGAAAATGAGATTTTCTACCAAGAAAAAGAAAAGGTTTCTTAGGCTTCACTCAATCAGACTATCGAGCTAAAGGATTTTCTTTCCAGACTGGGAAAAAACGTACCGACTGGAGTTCATCTTAGCCTGGGTGAGATGGATTGGACTAGGACAAAGATGACATGATGGTAATAAGAACTGTAAGTCTATAAGCTGGTTTAAAAACAAGATGGTATTGGTAGGCTTTAGGCTACCCCACACGGCTGTAAATGGTGTAACGGATATTAAATAAATCGCAGCACGTTATACACTCCCCCATGGTATCCAATTTTTTCTTATCATCTTATGATTACAAAGTTCAAAATATTTTCAAATTTATTTACTCTACTGTTAGTGCTTACAATTTAAACA
>JAANSQ010002978.1:0-10877 GCA_036850885.1 Lepidocyrtinus dapeste
ACTATTACTGACGAAGATCGCACGTATTGCCTTTACCAGCTCATGACAAGTACAAGTCTTGTCAAAAATTATATTTCTATTTTAACCTCTTTCTAACCCATTTTTTCACAGTCAGTCCCAAAATTCTCTGGAGATGGCAGGATATCAATTGATATTGGTTGATTTTGAAAATTACACGTGCCTAATATGATTTAGCGGACAGCCAACTGTGTATGCATTCGATATAAACGGCTTAAGAGCATACAGATTGGAAAATAAAACACATATTACTTAGATAATGTCTAAAGACATTTATAGATGTAAGAAAATGTGCCATATCAAAATTCCAGGGTATCAAGTTGATAAACATTTACATGATTCTGAATTCAGCATTGTTTTTGACTTTTACATAAATTCCACGTAATCTATTTTAAACTTCAAAGCAAACTTTACCAGGCATACGTTTTATTTGGTTCTTTCATAAATGTAGTAGATGCTTATTTGTTTTCTATTTAAACATATGAAGCATGAGCCTAGAATATTCTTAATGACAATACTTACTTTATAAAGCTGAAATAAAGTAGCGTTCTATTTTTTTCGACGAATAAGCATTCATAAAAACTCGTTCTGGGACGACAAAGATCCATATTAGCGTAGCATATCCTCGAATCGATTAAAAATGGTAGAGTTCAACATTTACCAGAAGTAACGGGCAAAATTTTATGTTATTCCGTCATCGCTGCTTTTTGCGATTATTTGCATAAAAAATCTTCATCTAATTTTATTCATTCATTCTCTCACTCTTTCCATTTATTCAATTAAAGGAAGTAGCTCAGTCAGAGGAAATGTATGAGTCTGACAGAAGATATCTCTTGACATTAAAATGCGAAAATTTATAATGAACTCATTAAGAAGTCCTCTTTCCAAAACCGATGGCTATTTTTTCTTCACAGTTTCAAAAGACAAGAGCTTAACTCCCATACGATAATGCTGAAAAACATAATGTGCAGGGCAACATACTTGACAATTTTCTATTTACCGATGAATATTCATTTGACAAGTACATGTGAAATGAGTAATACCTTATGTGCACGCCTTAGCTATTTTATGAGTAGTCAAGAATAAGTACCGTTTTCTCTTTAATAGTAGACCATTCACTCATTCCTTTACCCATGGATTGCTTTCCTTCATAAGCGCCTAGTTAGAATTTTTTTTCTGCAGTAGTAATTGCAAACATTCATGTAAGATACCAAAAAAAAGTAGATTTTAGTAGGTAGTTCAAAGTAAATAATTTGCAAATCACCAAATTGCTAGTTCGAATTTCTCAGCATCGGCACGTTTGTTTTAAAAGCACCACCTAAAGGTTTACTGTCCTCACAACTAAAATTTATTATTTTCATGAAAGTTTACAAGTAACTCTACAGTATGAAAATTTGTGTATGAGTGTAATATTTCAGTTCTTGTTTGCCCTTGACCCCTTACATTTTATTATAATCCGCACATTATTTTGCCAACTACGGTGAAGCGTTGAATAGGAAGTTGAGTTAATCTAAGCTACGCTAGTTCTCACGTACATGACACTTACAAGTTGAGAAGATTATGAAAACAAGTCCACGCATACAGAAGATTGCAGCAACTTTGTAATGAGAAAAAAATATCAAGATAGTTTATTTCATTATATGCAGATACAACTAATCTGAATGAGTCTTAAGAATTTTTACTGTAACATTGGATTTTTTTTTATTTCCAACATCCTGAAAATGAGAAAAATTACGTGCGGCACCCTGCACCATTCAATACTCATTCCATTTCACACTCACTTGCTATCAGACAGTAATCAATCTACAAAAGCCGCAAAAATAGGAAGCACTGAACCAAACATTCTCTATGCAAAGTATTGTACAGCCCCATGTACGCAATGAAAAGTGCTTCGTTTGAAGGTATCAAAATGTTTCAAAAGGTGCATACTCAAAGTTGGTACATTTTGCAATTGCACTTGTGGAGCAGAACCTCACATTTTGCGCTGATTTTATCAGCCCTGGGAAAGTCCTCTCACAATCAGGAAGATACACTGTAGCAGCTTGAGTTTGCAACAGATTTTATAAGATTACTAGACAAATCAATGTACTACATCAAAAATGAATCTTTTTAGTGAGGAAATTTTATACGATTGATTGTCAGTCAATCAAGTGCAATGTATCAAGGGATGCATACACAACGCAAATTTTTTTTTATGGCTGATGCATTCTGGTAAAAAAATGCCTAAGCTAATTGTTAGATTCTTCGGGAATTTTTAGGGTATGATCGTGATTTAGCAATGGGTAAACAATGATATCGTAAATTTCCATCAACACTTTGATCATCTTGTCTTACATTGCCCTAGATTTTTCAATCAATTTCTGCATTATTGCTCCGTTAACTTTCGTAACATAAAGAGTGCTTATGATTCTCGTGACATTAACCATTTTGATAATCGTGTATACAATAGGGATTCAAAATCAACCTTTGTCATCCGTCATTCAAGCACACAACTTAATGTTAGGTACTAGACAATATAAGTGTTTGAGACTCTTAATTTTATTGAGCCTCAAGGTACTTTCCAAATCTTTTCTTTTCATCTACTATGCAATTCAAAACGAAACTAACCTCTTCGGCAATATACATACATATTTATACATGCATCATGCATTCACACTTCACACTCAGGATAAAAAAAAAATGTTTTGCAAATTGTACGCAGTGTGTGTGTCTTTCGAATTTTCCGTAAGCTCGATAGGTTTTAGTGGGTCGCAAACGTAGTAATTATATAGTAAAAATTGACAATATTATAAGCACTTTCCCACATGCTTTCGTTATATTCGTTTGCGGGACATTGCCTGTGAACAATGGGCTGTGATTTTTGGAGCTATTTAATTGTCTAAACAAAAAAACTCATACTCGAAGCGGCACTTAAATATGATTATGACGTTTCAGGTGGTACATGTCAGTTACACTTTTAGTACGAATATTATCATGAGCAAAATTGAAGTCTATGAAGTATACCTTAGGCCTAGGCTTTTCAGAGCCGAGACAACAAATTAAGAGGATATGGCTTTTATGTAGAACAATCTAAATGCATAGAGCTTATTTTCTGTACGCCGCACCTAGATTTGATGGCAAGATACGTGAAAAATTACTTAGGCATCCATCTTGCTTTCACCTCGTATTCTGCAGGTAAATGCGCTCATCATTTCCTGCACTTTAAATATAAAAGTAATAAAACCCTACAGAATACATTAAAAATATAGCTTGTGTTTATTTTCGAACGCTCGATGCACAAGCTATAAAACGATGTCGTTGCTTATTCAGTCTGTCTTTTATTGGGTACATATTTGCACACAATTTGTAGAAAACTTGGGAATTTTCGATAAAAAACGTATTAACAATTATTATAATATGGAGAATAATAAGGACAACGATATGCATGAGGGGAACGAACAGGCAAGTCATTACAGGTTTCTCTGCACAGATTATTCCATTTTGTTGGCATATTCTGTTTTCCCAATACTGCATAATGCTACCGATAATCAGCATGACTCCTACAATCATTATTATATTCAACAGAGAAACATAATTAGTGCGCAAATGAGTCCTAGATTTGTAATAATAAAAATTATAAGGATTCAAATAGAAACAAAATCTGATCAAAGACGATCAGCTCATCATTTACGATAATACTTTTTCTATATCCGATCAATTGATGAGGGGACAAGCCCGATAGTTTTTTCAACTAATCAAAATGAAGCAATCTTACATGATCACTTAACCACCCATACCAAGAAGCTTGTTCAAGCTTGCACTAACCCAACATTCACCGAGATTCTGGTACTGCATAAAAGTTAGTACCATAGATAATAGAGCATTGACATTAATTCCGTATTTTTGTTGCTCAAACAAGAATAAATACAATTGAACAGTTTGACAGAATTTTTTCGGAATAATGCTGCTATTCTACATCATCTTTAAATGCCCAAATGCAATATTAATTTCACATGCAATTAAATTCCAGTTGGGTTGGGATGTAATGATACAATACAGAAATTGGTTGAACCAGACCCAATCTTTTAAAAATATAAACCTGATCATACGACTGATGCAAGCAGACCAGAGTTCAAAGGAACAGGTAGCTGGTGCGGTAACTCTCAGCAGCAAGTGTTTGCCTGCTGTATTCGCATTTTTTTCTCTAAGTGGTAGCATATGCTAATCTGCACTTCTTTTCTCCTAAAAAGCAACATTTTTTCCTATATTTTCATTGTAATTCTACAACAAACAATAGCTTATCTAGCTGTATAAGTGAATGGCATGAACGCCACCTAAAAACTGAATAATAGCGAATTTTTATGCGACTTACTATACATAATAGTGATGGTGTAGTAAGTTGTAGTAATTTCTACTAAAACTACCTAGCAAAGCTGGGAAAAAATTCTCACAACCTCTTTGCATCAACATCATCATCATTAACATCACAAAAGAGCACAGCAGGTCAATAAACCTGAACTTACCTTGAAAGTAAGCTACATATATTCATTATACCTTTACGTACATAATTCAGCCAATCAACTGACCAGCAACACTGCTACAAAAGTACCAAAGAGATGAGTCTTTCTTGCAACGCCAGTAACCAGACCGTAGAACAAGTAAAAAGTGTATAACCTACGTAAAAGTTTATTTTGCCTGCAGAATATACCTTATCAGAAGAGAAATGAATCTTTCATTTTCTCGCTATGTAATTCATTGCTTTGGCTCAGGCTGAGATTGTGAAAATGTGCACATCTTCGGTGGCCAACAACTTCTTGCCATCACCATCATCCTCATGATCATCCCATAGCCCATCATTTATAAAAACTTTTTCTGTTACGTTCACTTGCGCGCATGTTGTATGACCCAAGTAAAAGATAAAAAAACGCATCTCATTTTTGCTGTTTATCTCCACAAAAATCATATTACAAAACCATCTTTCTAAACTTCTTCTAACAAGTCATTACACCGTCGTGGTGAGTGTGCTTGGTAAAAGTAGCAAGTTCTGTTTCCCTCTATGAGATAACAAACGCTTCGAAAACAAAATGGATGAAGCCTTTTTTACAACTCTCTTTCGATCAGTATCAGACCTGTTTTACGGTTACATATAACATAATATAGTAAATCATAAGAAACATTTACAAGATAAAATAAGCAGCGGAACCAAAAATTCTTTTTTTTTTATTCACCTTGAAAGAAAAAATTAAAATGTAAATATTACTTTGGTAGAAAGGAGTGTATACACAGAATTTATACCGACAACAAAATTTCCAAGTATTCATTATCTAACAGCTCAACTCAAAGTCACATTCAAACTGAATTTCGAATTATTTACTTTGAGCAATACATTACCTATGAAGTTGAGATAACTGATGATGACATTGGTAATGCTACCCGTATCTTCATACTCTTTTAATTGGATTAGAGATTCAATCAAGATATATGGATCATTATAGAAGCTGTAGAAGCATATATACGTGAAAAACATTTTTTGAGATTTTCAGCGTTATCAATTAGGTTACGAGAGGAAGGAAAATAAGATACATGTAAAATGTGCAAACCGCCATTCTAATACTTCCGCTATAATGGTTCTGCCACTTACATACATACATACATAAATTTGTGTCGTTTTGTAATAACACTTGCAAAATGTTTCATTCATTTGCTGATTTTCTAATGTTTACAACCTATTATGCACATTTCCCAATTTTCTTTCTGACATCGAAATGAAAATGCGAAATCCGAAATGACGACATAGGCTTAAATCTCTTTGTGAAAACTCTGTTGTTGTGAATGAACGTTACAGGAACTTTTTTATAGTTCACGCTTACATATGATGCCTTTTGAATATAAGTCAATCCAGAATCGACGTCAAGAAGCACTCCAAAGTTTACATATAAATATGTAAATGAGCTGCAAGACATAAAATCTATATGTCTACGGACAGCAATTTTACTGCCGGTTCCACTCATTGAACGCAATGAAAGGGAAGATGATACTTTGTGCATACTCATTTTTGGTCTTTTATGTATACCGTTAAAACTGTTAATTGAAATAACTTTCTCTCCTACGCTTATTGCTAAACAATGAGCATATGCACTGCGATTAGAAAAGGAAGCCAGTGGTATTAGCTGATGAAAACAATTAATACAAAATGAATTTATACTTACGAAGGCAGGAATGGGCATGAGTGGAGGAGTGTGAGACACAATGACATGTCTCAATGTTCCATTTTCGTCAACTATTTGCTGCACTACATGACCTGGAGGAACTTGTATCGGCAGCGGTAGTGGAGGATTGGAAGTTGTGGAGACCAGAGGTACTGTCATTGGCCCTGTTAGTTGAAAAAATTATGAATTTCATCATTACTTTATAGATCTCATCTTAAAATTAGCATTAAGCAATACTTTACTGTATTAATATCTCACGCAGTATGACTAACTTTGTCATTTAAGCAAATATCTACACCATTTCTCATATTTTCAACCCGTATTTAATTCAATACATGTTGACGTCATTTCCCTAAATTAAATATTGCAAGCATATGGAATCTTTGATTCGTACATTGTCCATACATGAATCAAATATTTAGTGCAAGCTAATTTTTCAAAAAATGAATTTACTACGGGAATACATTAGTCCGTGCGAAAGTTTCAGAAGCGAGAAATTAAGTATGTATTAGTAATTATTAGTTCAGAGGCCATCAAAAATAATATTGTAATTTTTTGTTGGACCTTCTGAAATATTATTTATAAAACCGAATCCCGGTAAGAGTAAGAGATAACGTGGCATCCACACCGATGAAAGTCTCAATGATTATTTAGGCTTAAAATCGAAAAAAAAAATTAAAATTAAGCAAAGGTAGTCTTAAAACATGACAAGCTATATGATCGTTATAATAAAGCATATTCCAGACGAATGCAAGATAGTGAAATAACAACTTCCGGAAGCTGAGAAATTAGGACAGCTCGCCTACAATAGTAATGACGTCATTCAGTCCGATATTATTTCCCAAAAAAAACCTTTGCTCGACGTAGTTACAAACATAGGCACATTGATAGACAAGCAGATGGTGTCTTAAAACCCTAACGTCATTATGAGTTAGTGATTCCATACAGCGCCAATAGTCGTTTTTCATAAAACGAAGAAAACTGCTTACCATACTCAGTGCTGACAGCACACATCTGAGGATGTGGATAGCTTTCAGCACAATATTGGTACTCTGGCCCATAGTAAGTACATTCCGGTTGAAGATGGCCGTAGACCGGATGATATTCAGAAGTCATCAAATTAGGCGGCGTAGACGCATTACTATGAGGTACTGGACTAAAGATCACATCCTGCTGATGAGTTGCAGGGTTAATCTCCCCCGCCGAAGATACCATCGTGCTCAACATGAAACACTCAGTCTTTGATTCACAACGGTCCAGTTGGTCATGCAGATTATAAAGTGTATCGATACAAGCTAGATATTTTTACCTCCCGAAGAACACGAATTTATTTTTGTTCCCTTAAATTGTCAATCTTTTTGCACTTTTTTATGTTTTAGTCTCTTTGGTATATAACTTAACGGAAACTTGACCGACTGGCTCTAATTATATGGTAAGATGGCTTCCAGCATCACGGGCGAAACAAGCAAAACAAAAAACCGAACTAGAATTCCGGTTGCAAATAAGATGGATAGCGAACTACTGGACGTCCGGTTTTCTTTTCCTTCCTTTCACTCAGTATGCCTTTAGAAAAGAAATAACAAAAAATATAAGAACATAATGAACTACTAATCAAACAAAATGAACTTATATTTTTAGAGAGCTCCTTTTCTGTACATGACACGACACAACCGTAAAGTAAAAACGCAGAGTAAATGATAATTTCTCTTTTCATACTAAACTTCTTCAAGAAATTCAATTCTATAACGCTTCTTGTGTAGAAGCGTCAAAAAATCGTAAAATACGAAACTTCTCCTCCTACCGAACATAAAACAGTCATAGACTTTCAAAACACTTCAAATGAAAATCTTGAAATTGAATTGTCAACGAATACAGCCTTCATTACTGACACGTAATATACCACCTAACCAACACAAACTCACTAGCCTGCATTAAGTTATCATCCATTCTAAGATGATGTAGTTTATTAATCTCGACTTAGTTCAGCCCTCTACGTGACAGTGATACGTCAACGAGGTGCACTGGCAGTTTTTTTTCTCCGATTTTGTATGCTTATCATTGTCGAGTTTAGTATTTTGACTAGCATTAGTATTAGTAAAGTTCTCTAACAAATTAGAAGTAAAAAATTATTTTGCTTCGCAACGTAAATTATGTAGTTCCGAGACTTACAGTCTTACATTAGTTGACAGCAAGCACATTAGTTTAATCCTAAACTTCAATTGTACTTGGTGAGCTGTATGCAGCATAAAGTATAAGTAATGATCCGATGCATATACCTAACTTTACTAATGATATCACAATTACTTACTGCATTAATGTACACTGAACGCTTGACAGTCTCTTACAAACCAAGTTGATCTTAACCAAACTATTACAATCTCAACCAGAACGTCTTCAGATCAAATCAAGCTAAACTATATGAAGAAAACGCGTAGAGAGTTTATAACCAGGCTGTTTTCTTGAAAGGTTGACTTAAACACTTGAACCAAACAAAACTATTATTCCGATCCATCTTCACATATACATAATTCAATAGTAGATAACCACTTCTTAGAGTAGGGAAAAACTACACATTGACTCATTTTTTTGAAAGCTACACAATAGAATGGGAATGCAATTTTCTGAGGTAGCTGTCTGCCCATGTTGATTGAATAACTAGACAAAAAAAATGTAAAAAAATACTTGGAACACGAACAATAGTGAAAAGAAATGGGATTTTAAAAAGATGTCATTAGGTAATATAAGTTTGAATTCGCATTCTTTTAACAACTTGTATGCAACTCAAATTGCTTGCATTGCAAACGTATGTGCTAACAATTATTACAAATTATAAAAAAATGACAAATGAAAGGGAAAATACGCGCATGAAAAGACAAAGTCGCGACACGGAAAGAATATAATAAGTTAAATGCAAGCTATTCCAACTCTAGTGCAAAGTGCAAAATGCAACCAAAATTGATAAGAAGTACGAACTACCCTCACAAAACGTTACCCCACTATAAGCCTACAAGTACGTATAACAGTAAAGAAACAGGCACAAAAAAAACTTTTATGAAGTAACTGCAACTGTAACTGCAAGAGACTTCAAAACAAGACACTCGTCGGACGTAAGATGCGTCATAATTTTTTTATGTTTCAATACTGATTTGCTATTGTATTCTTATTTTATTTCTTACATTCTTCTGTCAACCAAGCATTCATTAAACAGATATTGGTAATAATTTCGGTTGCGTTTAAAACAACCTTGATAAAACACTTTCAGTTTAACCCTGAAGTAAATTATACCCATTCTTTTCATAAAAGAATTTCATTAAATGTTTATGAGCAGAGAGATTATTGTAATTACCCTCCTAAAGGATTAAAGAAAGTAAAAATATAAGACTCGATTGGTTGTACGCAGATAATTTTTATTCTTTTTTGGACAATGAGGATACACGTACACACAGAGAGTATTAAACAAATACAAGAACTGAGATATTTTAATGTTTTTAATTTTAAATTTAGGATGAAGGAGGCACAGAAATTAACTTTTAATATCTTCGACTCGGGTTCGAATATTCAATTAAAAGCAAATACAGTACGATGATCACGGTTTCAATCATTCGACAGAAATATTAATCTAATATAACAAAGTGAAGAGAATTTATGAATACACTTATAAATGCACGAACAGTATCAGCATGAATACTTCAAGCTGGTTTATGTCATCCTCTTTACAGCGTGCAAATATTTTCGCTCATTTGTGACAGTTAAGGCAGCTCAAAATGAAGCAGCACAAAAACATCTTCATGCATAGGTCATTCGTGCACTGTTAATTTCATCGTTCAAAAATCTAAAAGAGATACACACCATTTAACCAAATCGAAATACAACAATGGAAAATATTGAGATTTCCTCTTTCAAAACTAAATAAGTAGGTATCAACCCTTTTGTTATTTTTGCCACGGAAAAAAGTAAATAAAAAATCATTCATTTTAATCCAACCCCTTTCCAATCACACATTATAGAAAATGCTGCCAAATATATATGGAACCTAATAAATGGTTTTTATCATTAACTTCCCTGCGTGTCCCGATCTATGTACGTAACTCCTTTAAATTAAAATTATATAGGTGGATGATTAGCCAGAATGAAGATCAATGAAGCGTGCGTTGTACCTCATCAATCTCTCGCTCTTCGGAGTCTCTATTTAAACATAGAAAGGTACCACGTACCAAATAGTTCATTGTCGATCCGTAATATGTATGTCACTAAACAATATATGCTGAGTCAAGCTCAAGCTTCCAACAGAGTAGAGGCTCAACAATTTATGTTTTGTTTAAAAATACCATTATAGTATTGAAAATGAGCAAACGCTTGCAAAATTCTTGATCGTGAGTCTAAAATTGCATTCATCCGTTTCGTCAATAAAAATAATAAAATCTGCCATCAAAATATCTGCAAGAGTACAGTAATGTAAAGATAAACTGATGGTGAGAAAAGCGTTCACACATGAAAATGGCGTCTGATTATACCTTGTGTAGACTCATAAAACAGCAAAATTTTGTGTATGTATATGTATGTGCTTCTAAATAAAGTAATGGTCTTTAGTCTTGCCTCAGTCTAAACGAAGAGAAACGGATTGAATAAAAACGTTAAATGTAGTCCCAACTACTTTAATACCTAAACATG
>JAANSQ010002979.1:0-10876 GCA_036850885.1 Lepidocyrtinus dapeste
AAGAATGATGCAAGGCCTCATCAGCAGGAAAACAAAACTTCCGCTCCGAGATTGGAACTCGTTTCAGTCTCACCCAATGACGGGGATTCAAGTTCAAGTGATTCAGACCTAATTGATAACTACACGCCCATTTCGTTTCCTGACGATGAAATTCGAGCTGCTGCTGGTAATTCAATTTGTAGAAATTTAAAATCAATTTTTCATTTCAGAATTTGAATAGAAACTTAATTTTCACTATTAAACGTGCAAAGTAATTATCATTGGTTAATTTTATATGTATTTGGCAATATATTTACAGAATCTGTATCATTGTCATCGTCAGTTCAAGAAAGACATTCACGCTTTGATTGTACTCCGCCAAGCTCCAATAGATCTGAGGACGTAATTTCTGGCTGGAACAACTTGTCAACCAATGAAAAGCTTGACAACATATTTCAACGCCAGGAAGGTACTATTGGTAGAAATATAATTATAAATGTTTAGTGTATAAACGAGGATTGCAAATATTATGCATATATTTTTAACTTTTAAAGCTCTGGAAAAGGTTATGGTCTCAGCTCTAGCCGAAATTAAACTTGATGTCAAAGAGATTCTTGCTCGAACTTCTGGCACATCACTATCACAGCGTGAAGAGTACCTAAACGGAATTCCATTTGATTTACCGTTGAAATCTAAGGAAATTTTAGATGGACTTGAGGATTGGATATCCTGTTTGGACAATAAATCTAAATTGGTAATTTAACGTTAAGACGAGAATATAGACGTTTTAGTTTAATGAGCAAGAACTTAGCCATTATTGGATGTTTATGGCTTGTTTTCTCTGCAGGTTGACTACTGTTCGACGTTCGGAGGAAACGGCACTGGCAAAATTGTTCGAAATATACTTGGACGTTTGTTCTCCGTGCAACTCTCGCAGTCAATGAATTTTATTGGAGGTGGAATTCACAACAAAATTGGATTTAAGGACTACAAATGTCTTCGCCGAGCAATAATTGGTACGGGTTTTCATTTACATCAGTAGATATTATAGCTGGCAGTATATTAATACATATTGTTAAATTGTCATTTTCAGAATCGACTCGGCGCAACCGAGACCAAGGAAGAACCAGTGATGAAGACATTGAAAGTTTTGTAAAGATTTACTTCAGGAATTCTCGAGATTTGGACGGGGGAGCTGCAGAAAGAAAGAAAGGAAAAAAGGATGGCATCTTACCGGACCAAGCGACGGAGAATAAATCAGGAGGTCAATAATTTGCTAGATGCTATCAACGTTTCCAATATTAGGACTACTTCGACACTAACGGTTACAGATAAAAGTGAACCATCTCTCAGTGATAGTAATATTTGTATACATAGTTCTGATAGTATTACCCATAGTGATTCAAAATCCTGTAAACGTCTAAGTAGAGTATCCGAAGAGTTACCCCCCATTTTAGATTTAAACCAAAACCTTACCCAGTGGGCGTTAAAACATAATATAACGCACTCTGCTCTTAATGACCTACTAAAAATTCTTAAGCCAAATTTGCCTGAGTTACCACTTAGAGCAACTACATTTTTAAGGACGCCAAAAAATGTTCCTATTCAATGTATAGCAGGGGGGAAATTTTATTATTTTGGTATATCAAAATACTTGCAGAAAGTACTAGGACATTACAAACTCACTGATTTTTATTTTCCGTGTTCTCTGAGGGAAGAAAATCTTTTAACATTATCATTCTGCACTGATGGTATTCCGATTTGCAAGAGTAGTAGTGTTAATATGTGGCCCCTTTTATTTAGAGTAGACCAAGTAATGAATGCTGGGCCCTTCGTTTGCGCTCTTTTTAGTGGTGATTCTAAACCAGCTTCCATATTGGAATTTTTGGAGCCTTTTATTGACGAAATGACTTTGCTAAAGAAAGAGGGTTATTTATTTAATGGGGTTCTATACAAAATAGATATAAGTGTTTTTATTTGTGATGCTCCGGCTAGAAGCTTTGTGAAATGTGTGAAAGGTCATAATGCGTATCACTCTTGTGAGCGATGTGTGGATGAGGGTGAGTGGCACAAACGAGTTTATTTTTCAAGCTTTTCAGCTGCTTTAAGAACAGACACGAGTTTTAGGGAGAAAAATGATATTGACCATCATTCAAAAACATCGCCATTAGTTCAACTTAATATAGGGATGGTAACGCAGTTTGTATTAGATTACATGCACTTAATATGTTTGGGAGTTATGCGAAAATTAATATTTTTATGGATATCCGGTCCTTTGCAGGTTAGGTTACAATCTAGGCTAGTTCGACAAATATCTGAACGTCTTGTAGTATTAGCTAAATGCTTTCCTAAAGAATTCAATCGAAAACCTAGATCATTACTTCATGTAAATAGATATAAGGCAACGGAATTTCGACAATTTTTGCTGTATACAGGCCCAATTGTTTTGCTCAAGATTTTAGATAAGAAAAAATATGCTCATTTTATGTACCTACATTCTGCAATGAAAATTCTTTTATCTAAAAATGCTCAAGACCTAGCCTATAATAATTTAGCAAAAACTCTACTACAAAAGTTTGTTAGCGTCGGTCGAAATCTTTACGGTGATACATTCATCGTATATAATGTACACTCAACATTACACTTAGCAGATGATTCAATTAATTATGGAAATTTAGAAAACGTTAGTGCATTCCCCTTCGAAAACTTCATGCAAAAATTGAAAAAATATGTTCGCGGACAAAGACTTCACGTCGAACAAGTAGTTAGAAGAATTATTGAGGAAGACCAAATGTCCATTGTCGTCCAAAAGGATCAAGATACTAACGTTGTATGCAATAAAAACCAAATAATTATAAGAAATTTTTCTGTATCTACTAAGCCCGGTAATAACTGCTTCATAGATAATAATTTAAGAATTATGGTTTTATCAAAAATATTACATCCTGAGATTGGTTTGCTTCAATGTTATCATCTTGAGAAAAAGAATGTAACTCATTATCCAATTGAGAGCGAACTTTTATCAGTGTATGCCGTGAGACAGACTAGTGTGACTGAAATCGTAAATATTAAGTCAATTAAAGATAAGTGTGTGTTATTACCATATGTTAATTGTAAAAATTACTTTATGTGCCATTACTTAAACTTGTAATTTATACTATATGTAATATAAATTGCCTGTTTTAATAAAATTATATAAACAGAATAATGAATGAACCATTGTGCAGGAAATCACCATTAATTAAATGCGTGGAAAATGCATCTTATGCCGCACAAAAAATGCATCAATAGTGCGCCTTTTTGCCTGGAGATATTGTACCGTATTTGTTACTATAAATGCATCGCTTTTCTGCAGGAAATCCGCATTTAAGGCACATATTTTGCACATTTTCCCCAGTATCTAATTTGTGTGGAACAGTCTGCCAAATCCCCAATCAGTCACCACACTTTTACCAGTGAGGGTAGTGCACTTTCTAGTACACATGGGCTTTGCTGGGAATAAGCTTGGTGTTTATCGTGGCTTGGAAAACTATTCATTTGTTTTTTCTATGAAGAGCAAACAAAAAAAGTATACTTATTTGTCAAGTCTTAAACTAAAGAAGAGCGTAGAGAATCCACTTCTTGAAACATAATGGTTTAAAGGAGTCCAATGAAATGACAAAAAAAAATCCGTTTGGCTCCCATACTCCGAGGAAGGAAAAAGGAAAGGGTATTACACGACAGGAGTTTAAGCCGAATGAAGCTACTTTTTTTACTCCTTCGTGCTGTTGACTGTCGCCGTGTTTGGTTTTAGTAATCTGACAGATGAATGCGTCAAAGCAACACTTTTCTCTTTGGAAAAAGTAGGTAGTTTACTAGGCAGTGGCGAAAAGAATCCTTGTTTCTTCACTCTGTAGGTTCTCCAGAGAAAAGATTTGAGAGGAGCTGTTGCTCTCTTCTAATGCATTATTGGTCGACCCACTTGTATATTGTTTGCAAAGCTGATAAAAACATTTTTTCTAAGGATTCTAAGGATATGTTATGTTATTCACTTGAAGTATTATGTTTGACCACGTTGAGTATTTTTTGCGGGGAAAAGAGGAGGAACAAAGTCTATGGAGTATATTGAGAAGCACGCACGAACATGATGGCCCAGGATGATTAAGGGATGAAGCCTAGTGATCATGATGATGACATTGTTGTTTTTTCCATTGAATTTAAGTGTTTATATGTATGCTGGTCAAGACTCGAGACATGACTTTCGCGCAAAAAAGTAAATGAATGATGAATGGAAAGAGTGTGATTTGGAGGAGGTATCGGATTTTTTCTTTTGAAAGGAGAAGGTGGCAAAGAAGGTGGACTCTTCAAGATGGTTTTTATCGTGATCAGTTTTTTATTGATAAATCAATGGATTCTTCTATTGAGTACTTTTGAGGGTGCAGATCTGTTCGATGATGAAGTAAAATTTTTGTGATGAAAATGAAAAAAAAATTGTAATCCGTCCCATCATTGGTAATCATGAATACAGAATGGGATGCCAAGTGTACACAAGGTTTAGGATGCCATGTCATCTTGAAGGGAATTTTAGGTATCCCGAAAGAGAGATTCCGTTCATATTTCGTAACGCTTTGAATCAGTGTTCTTGCTGATGATGATGATTAAGTTGATTTTGGAAATTAAGTTTATTTGAACAGGTGGTTTGAATTCGCTCCCAGCTTTTTATTCTTGATAATGATAAATGATGGCTTTGCTTAGCTATGGTCGGACGGTTTTTCAGGATTTTTTTTGTTGTGGCCAAGTTTAAGCTCACTTTGTTTTCGGGCACACATGCATGAAACGTTTGCTGGAACGGAAAAAGAAAATGAAGGTATATATGATGTTGGAATTAGTTTTAGACGCGTTTTCATTCTCGCTGAACCATGTAGTGTGTGTGGTATTTAAGCAAATGCGTGGATAGTTTTTGGAACCTCTAATTAATCGATTTTGGTGATTAGTATGATTAAAATGTTAGTCTAAGGTCTAGTTTTTCGGAGACCAATTGTCGCACCGCAAACAACAACCGATGCGAAAACCCTTATCGAGTGTAAAAGATTATTGGACAGTGACCAAAAACGATACCAGGAAAAGTTTACTCCATATTATAAATTCTGAATGACATGTGTGTGCACTGAGCAGTATGCTCCCGGGCTAGTTGCAAAATCAAAAAGAGAGACCCACCATGTTGCCAGTATGCAATGTGGAAAAACTCTTAATAAAAATGCTCGAGACCGTTTTGAGTGAAAAAGGAATCTTAATAATAATGCAATAAAACTTATACATTTTTTTCTTCAAACCACTTTTTTTGGATGAAAAGAACTCATCCATCTTGTAGGATTTCCACCATGATGATGATCTTGAATCTTATTTGCAGTCAAGCTCTCGCTCAGACTACACCTTTTGAAAACATGCTTGATGATTACGATAACTAAATTCTTGTGCTATCCACCACCATCACGCCATGTTATGTGTTGTACACATATTGTCTGCCTGCGTGTGTCCACCTACTCGTTTCCCAATGATTTAATGAGTGAGGTGCTTTTTTCACTAGAAACTTTTCCTATGAAGCTTTCTGTATAAAAAGTGGATTAAAAAATGAAGAAAAAGCTAATTCTTCCATATCCTTACTCTCCGGATCTTCTTTGGATGCGCTCATGTTTCAAAAACAAGAAAACAACCGTCTCATGCCATAAGTCACGAAAAGTTGATCCCCTCGAAGCAGTAGCAGTACAGCTCATCATTCTACGTTGCTCTTCATTATAATCATCTTATAATACTTTATCTGAGGAGGAAAGGCCGAGGGAATATATCTTGAAACATCACATTATCCTCATCTTCATTTTCCTATGTAATCAGGATCACCTTCAGAAAACTTTACAAACTTTTTTTTTTCCAGGAGCTAAAATCCATTGAAAGGCATAAAAAGTCAATGAGGCTTTCTAATTCAAAGTTTTGCGGCGAAGGAATATGGGAATATTGGATTGTATAAGGGAGGGTAGGAGGTAACATCAAAAGATGTGTGCCTTCTTTTGTGTGCCAATTTTTGTGGTTTTGAAGGAGGAGAAAAAAACTTTTTCACTTCGTCATTACCCATGCCGGCTGATGAATCTTAAGAATTAATTGTTTCGCTTTGAAGAAAATGTAAACGTTCTTTTCAGAGATCTCTTGAGCTTTTCAATTGGAATGATGATGATCTTGTCATCATCTTTCCATCATTCATATGATGGGCCATTCGCAGCTATTTTTAAAACTGGAAAAATCTTAGCTGTGATAAACACCCTATTTAGACTTCTTTGAAAAAAATTGACTGTTTTCCTCATATCAAAATAAAAATGTGAAATGAAATGTACGTAAACAGTTTACGAACAGGTAATAGTGGCCAGGAGGAATATTTCATTTGAAAACTTGTAAGCACACACAGAGAGGGGTACTGACATATCAATATAACTATATTTCTTTAAAGTTTCCATAATATTATGCAAGATCATCACATCATTCATCTCGGAAATTTATAGGCTTCCCATGAAAGCACATTTTGCCCAAGTCTAGATTTTATTTGCTTGTTCCATCTTATAACTTGAGAGTAAATAGGAAGCATAAAAAAGTTTTCGTAGAGAAAACCATGTTTAACAAAATGAATAGAGTATCTTCGGTCAAAATAATTGCATAAAGGAATAACCAGCCTACAAGCAAAATGTTTGTTTGTGTAGGTAAATTCATTTAAAGATGGAGAAAAACATTTCCCCCATTCCAGTTTTTCTTGTTGGCTTCTTCGCTCTTCTTCCCTCCTCATTTTGTACACTTTAAACGTGCTTACCTATAAAAGTTTAAATCGGCAATTTACATACAAATTTAGTCATCTTTGTCATTTATCCATATCTTTATGCGATCGGTGTGAGCAAAATAGTAGGCATCCTGTAACCCTGTAACGTTACATACATTTTTTTTCTGCAACATACAGGGACAGACTGTTAATTACACGGGGGGAATTAATGAAGACATTTTGGAAAATTCATGGCTTTTTCACTTTCCACTCAAGCACTTGATGGTTTTATGGTAGAGGAAGAGTACACAGCAAGATTTTATGGCCTTCTTGTTATTCTTCAATTTAGATATGTACGAATGTGTAGACAATTCATTTTACTTTAGGAATTATGTACAAGGAGCATCACATCAATGCTTCTGAAGAAATAACAGAAAAATAATTATGCTTTTTTGCTTCTTGATAAATAATGGAATGAGTGAGCTTCTCTAGATTCTCGTGAGCGATCGACCTGTTTTTTTCTCCTTTCTTGTAATGAATGCATTGCTCCAGAAATATATTTGCCTCGAGTCATTTCTCCAACACGTTTTGTGTAATGAATACCTTGGAAATATTTTTATGTAACATATTTTTTGATTTTTAAAAACGAATTGTATGAAAAAAAGTCAACTGGATCAGGTTACGAGGTAATTTATTCATTTATAATTTATGTAAGAAATATTCTAAAGACACATTTTTAGAAAGCTCAAAAGCAAAAAGCATTTTTATTGCGTTTTTATCTACTAAAGAATGCATCAACCTTATCGATCGTTTTTGGGAGTGAAAATGACGGTTTAATTTTGTCTACTTCATATGGTTGCACTGAAGATTATGATCATTTCTGAAGAAATCTATTTACCTATTTCTTTTCCGTAAAAAAATGCAAAATCGTTATATGGGTTTCTGGAAATATTCAGGAGAAGTATACAGATGTTGCCGCGTAGTTGATGGAATAAAAATTGAAAAAGTAATCAAGAGCATAATCTTCACCCGATATTATGCAAAGGAGACCTTATTTCGCGAAATCAAGATCCTTCTGCGAGGCTTCGCACGAATGAGGGCTGAACTACTTGTAGAAACTTGAGTGTAGAAAATTGTAACACGGTAGCAGTTGTAGTTGTAATAACCTCGAAATGTGTTTCTTCCTTTTTTCTAGTAATTTTTTTCCTCTAATGCGACCATTATCACATAGGTATATTTAAAGTTTTTTTTTGCATTTTAGCAGAAATGACTTCTTTTGGCTCCATGTTTACTTTAGTCTAAAGCTCTACACGTTTCACTATTCTCATGCTAATTTTCTCATCAAGCGTACCATGCAGTACGATTTCGTGGATTACACGGTTGCCGTGTTAAGCATGCATGGAGGGTTACCAGTTGAATTGCAATTTGCAAAATGTATACGAAGGAGATCACTTAATCTTGTACTTCCATGTGATATTTTTTTTATGAAATGCCTTTATAATGAAACCCAAAAGAAAGGTTTGATACTCAAGCTGCGATACAATAATAACAATAAATTACCTGAGACTCTGACTCTTCTCTGTCGGCTGCCTAGAGGGAAAGAAAGACTTCTCCAAAATTGCAATATTTGAGTTGGCAGTTGGCACTTGTAATGGTTGTATATTATGGAAAAAGGATTTTTTTTGTTCTCCCTTCCTCCTTTTCGTCTTTTGGTTTACTGCTCACGCGAAACAGAGACTAATGGGGATTGGATTGAATGAACGATGATACACATCAAAAAGGCTTTTGAGTATTTTTTTTGTGTATTTCTCCAATCGCAGAAGACTATAGAAGTAGAGATGATTGAGCAAATTTGAAATGACAATTGGCAGGCTTTAACCTTTTGAGAATCCGTTTGTTCGGTTCACTCTCTAATGGAATGTTACAGGTCAATATTTCAACCTGTGTGTTTTGATGGGTTTGAGTAGAAAATTGAAAAATTGTTTTATTACGGTTATTACCCGATTATTATCCGGGAGAATATTATATGGTGGAATTTCAAACCAAATTATGATAGTTGAGTGGACTGTAAAGAAAAACAAACAGAATCTCAGTGAGAGAGTATCATTGAAGGACTTTTGTTCTCCCGACGTAGAATTATTGATGAATTTGCAATGTTTTTGGCAGACAAAGTTGGACTGTAGATTGTAGTCTATAATGAAATTTTAATCCATCATCAGACTCTCTAGCTTAACGACTTGGAGTTTCTATCCCAAAAACTCGATTCAGCTCCTGTCACAATGTTTGACAGTGAAATTTATTGAATTTACTTGGTGGACAGATGGACGTGTACGGTTTTGACACAGTTAAAAAAGCAGTAGTGATCTTGGCATCCTGTGAAGCATCTGTCAAAATAATTAATGACTAGGCCTTTTTCCTCCCCCTTGTATAGTTGTTTTATATTCACCTAGTTTTCAAGATAATCTAGATAAAAAAAAACACCAAGATATCTAATTGAATCTAACATATTCTCGAGAAAAATGACAAATATTTCATTCAATTCTGACCATTTTCTTCCTACTTGTACTCTTTATCTAATTTTTTGTAGTAAAACGGGTTATAAACAAGAGTACGTAGGTAGTTGACACAACTCATTTAATTTTAGTTGATTACGGGTGACTTGATACTTGAAAATGGTAGATATCGCTACAAGAAAGCTTTTTACAGCTGTTATACCATGTACTTTTCCTCCATTATTACTGTTACTATATTGTTGGGGAAATAAGCCTTCCTCTACTTCATCCTCATCATCATCATCTACAGAAGCTTCAATTTCACGTGAAGAAACTTCATATGGTCGTATGTTAAGCAACAGCTAACCTGTCATCATCAACTTGTCTTGTGCTGACAAACCCTCATTTATTATGTTGTCCAGTCATATAATATGAAAAGAAAGACTGTTTTTGTAGCTGGTGGTACTGTGGTTCACTCTTTCTGGTGGTGTCGAGAAAAGAAAATTGTAGGTTTTACCTTTTTCTCCTAAAAAAATGCACTTCATCATTTTCATTCACTTTATCATCATATCTTTTCCTTGTGATTTTTTTTTGCAAAAAAAATGTATCTAGCCTTTTACTCGCCGATGGCAAGTAACCAAAGAGTGAAGATGGTATAGTTTGTGAGGTTGAAATGCAAAAAAAAAAATTGTAAAATATCAAAGGTATATTAAATGTATATATTATAACGTATCATTTCCAATCTATTTTATGTCTATGATTATTATCACCGAATATATTTTTTTCATACAGAAGATCAATAGCTTTTGTAAATAAAAAGAGCGATCCTCTCTCTCTCTTACTCTTCGGCACTGACAGGTTATTTGGTGTAATCTGTGTGAAAACGATAGTTTATAGAGTTTGTGGAGGGGCTTGCAATTACATTGTTATGCTGCCGGGGCAAATGACCAACGGAGAGGTGGATACAAAAATGTTGTAAATCTTTTTTTCTTCATTCATATATCTTTTAAAGTTTAGAAAAAATTGGGAGCATGCATTTATTGCGTGTAATGTATGTACATAGCGAAATATACTGTATCGGATGATAGCCTCACCTGTGACCCCAATAAAACAATCCCTGTTGCCACTTGTCCTAATAAGATTTTTTAAAATGAAATTCTTTCTTTAGTAGATTCACCCCTACTCAACAGCTCCATGAAATTGGCTCTTTAGACTAGATGATATGCACCCCCTTCATACATCATTGATTTTGTAGCATCGTCACCGTTATTTGAATGACGTGTACTCGCTGTAAGGAAATCAAAACATAGTTTCGATTACACTTGATTCCCCCATTTCCTCTGAAAGAATCTCGTTTTCTCATTGAAAAAATATCCTTGGAACGTTATGATTCTTTTTGGGTTCTCCACTTACAATAACATTTTTTTGGAAGTTATACATTTAATTCGGATTCAGGCTGCATCTTGCACTTTTCTGATCTTTTTTCGTTGCTCTGTTCAAAATAACACCACTTGAATCCTTACTCCTTAGCTTCCCTCCTCTACCAATACCAAAGCTTGTCAAGGAAATGACGGATAACTTTTTGTATGTCTCGCAAGGCCCTTTACTCAACATTCCCCTTCGTTCT
>JAANSQ010002980.1:0-10875 GCA_036850885.1 Lepidocyrtinus dapeste
CAATGTCGAGTTTATCCGTGTCATCATGCTCACGGTATGCAGTCCGTATAATTCTCATTTGATCTACTTGATATTACGATTTGCAAACCTGTTTTTGCAAGGTTTTAGAAATGAAACGCTCTTTGTCTTGAATGTTTACATGTCGCTTTCGATGTACTTTTTATGTATCTAGCTTGTCCGTTTTATTGCTTACAAAAGTGACCAAAACGAGTACAAGTTGTTTACAATTGACTGCAAAATAGACCTATTCGTATTTAGGCTTGTAAAGTACTCTTACAAATCTTTTGATAGTCTTCAACGCAAATAATATGGATAGTATGAATAGCACAAAAATTGAAATCGAAATGAATGCCCATACATCCACTTGCCGACGAACAAACCAGTACTGATCGTTTCCTGCTGGTTGCAAATGAGAAGTGTCCTCATTTCTTAGAACGTACTCTGTCCACCACACTGCCGTGTCAAGAGGTGTCATGGGACGATCAAGAAATAATTTTTGGAGCCTGGAGGTTCTAGCTTTCAAGCTGAAAAATGACAATAAATTAAATTACTAAGAGCCTACCAAAACGGAAGGATTTATCAGGGTCAAGTTTCGTCTTACTTTGTGTCATACAAAAGTCTTTCTACTCCCAACCGTAAATTTTCGTATGTAACGGTGGCAATATCTAGTCTAACCATAGCTCCCAATTCGTTCATTCGACCTGAGTTGATCTCCTGATCTCCCTTGATTTTCAGAATTTAATCAATTTGGGATAAGAAACTTCATAATTAAAAAATCATTTGAATCGTAAGATCTTACGAATGTAGGGAAGCAGATCATCGGCACTCCATTGAATACAGCCTCCGTCATACTCGGTTTCCCACATTGAGACACAAATCCCCGAATTTTATTATGACCAAGTAAGTCAACTTGAGGATACCACTTGCTCAAATGTAAATTCTTTAGACGCCCCATTTCTTCCTTTGGCATCTCACCATTCCACTTCCATAAAAATTTGACGTGGGGGAATGTAGCTATCACATCGAAAAATATTTTCTTGATGTGAAGAGGCAAGTTCGATGAAACTATTAATGAACCTAGGCTTATGTAAATGAAGCCTTCATCGAGGACAGTCTTCTTCCCAGTGATTGACTTCGATTTATTGGAGGAGTTTGAACTCATAATAAATTCCTCCATTTCCTAAGTCAAATTATGTTTTGATTGTTAATTACCAAAAGGGCATTTGTAAAGTTGCATTGATTACATCAAAGGAAAATTACCTTAGGCAATGGTTTTTCCGATTTCTTTGCATGAATCCCAGCAATGTTTACGAAGAGTGGTGGCAGTGACCTTGGATAGTCGGTTATGGCGTCACCAGTGTAGAATATTAGACTCGTGTTTCTTATCATGTCATCTATGTATGGCATATTCTTCACTTGAAGCTCATTACGAATCAATTCATCAATTTTCTGGGCATAGAGATAATGCTTCCATCGCCACTTTAGGGACTCTAAAGTATTTGAAATTCTATCGAAGAAACCCAACGGTGTTCTCAAGGTATAAGTTTCCAGCTCAGGTATGGCTGATGGTAGAGGTAAAAATCCAATTGAATCGTATTCATGAGCGTGTAGGGGAATGGTAGCGAAGAAAATATATTTAGCCTCTAGTCTATAAGCCAATCCTATGCCGCATTCTGGTAAACAATTGTCAATTATCACAAGATCAGCTTCTAGATTTGCCTCTAACCATTCTTTAAAATCTGGAGAGGTGTATAATGTCCTGCAAATATCTACTCCAGCATCCCACATGATATCACCAAGATTAGCAATTTCTTTACGAATTTTTAGGTTAATGTCCATTTCAGCTTTTAGTATTTTGGTCATCACTTCCTCATGCTCACGGGCTACTAGCTCTTTAATTTTCGGATTAGGATCTTTAGGATGATAAGGTGATATGTAAGACACTTCATGACCTTTCTCTGCTAGAGCTTCAGCCAAAGGCCACGTTTGAACTCGGTGACTGTAGGAGACCATGTGGTGGAAAAATATTATTTTAGCCGGGGTCACTTCACCTATAATCACTAGCCCTAGGGCAAGTACAACCCATTTAGGTATTTTATAAAAAGGAAGTATTTTCATGATTGTACTAGCGTATTTTTGCACAGCGATGAAGGTTTTCAAAGAGAATTTAAGAAAGACAATGAACTCAAATTAAGAAACAATTCATCTCTTGGGTAAATATCCTCCAGGTATAATCACAGTTCTTTGAAAATTAGAGTACGTGTTTTGGGTTTAATAGTTTCTCTAAAATATTCTTGCTTGGTGAAGAAGTTGGCTAAATTTTGGATGTAGAAATATATGATACATATGAAATCAATTTGTTTTAATTTTCATCATTTCATCATCCACCAAACATCTGTGTATTGACTTAAGCTTAGCCTCTCCGGGCTACTGATTGAAAAAAGGATCATCAAAATATACTGAATGTGCAGGAATGTATAGTGAAAACCTTACTTGTAAATTATACCTGGAGTCCAAAGTAGGTTTTTCTTCCCAGCAAAAGTGATCCATTTGATTCCATTCTCACCAATCTCACCTATGAAGAATGAAGAATCATATTGATTTAGAACATAATATTTCGCCAATGAAAAAAGATCGAAACTGGCCCTGGAGAGAATATTACATGTGGTTTTGGTATTGCGTCATAGTCATGTTTCTGATTCACCGCAACATCCAGAATTTCATTTAAGATGTTATTAGATCCGATGATTAACATCTTGTAAAAAGATTTCAGATGTATCACTTCTTGATTTAGAACACAACCAAAATTCCAAAGCATTATTAGCTAAAGCTTACGTTGTTAAATGCATCCTTGATATTTTCGCAAGCTGTGATTTATCCTTGACTCACGAATCCATGATGAATATTCATAAACTCAATTTTCCTCCATCTGATGACTCAATTCTAAATTAGTCATAGGACTAAGTAAAGACTGCAAAAAATTCACAATTACTTTTCAGCTCCCTTCTTTGTCCCATGCAAATTAGTAAGCAGCAGAGTTTCTACTAGTCTAATCAAATTAGCAGTACACGACCGTTTATTTTTTTATCGTTTGAATAATCTCTTGCTAATTTTTTTATAGAAACGCTTCTCCTTTTCATGTTAAGGACATGTGTGCGCATTGTAAAACAATCGACATAAAATCAATACTTTATGATGGATGATAATGGACTTGTCATTGCAAAATCTGTTTTGTCTGGTGTAAAAAATCTAAAATTCTTTCTTGTCGCGTCAAGTATCATCTCTTTATTTTCTCAGCCGATTCTCCATGGAACTCTCACATGGAAATAGAAACGTACGTGGAAATAGAAAAGTGACAAAGCCCATTGGATTTTATTCTTTGAATCGATTACATCCCTTTATCTCCCGTAGTTACATGGCATCATCTTCATAGCAAAAACCTACGACCTCGAACCGTTGTACACCTGCACTTCACATTTGCGCAATACGCTTTCTAATTAGCATTCGATTCTTGAAAATATTCTATACGCATTCCAAATCAGTAGGGAAAAAGCGTTGTGTTGTGATGATAAAGTGATTTGTCATGATTCGTTATGAATGAATGACGATTATTATGAAGATCATCATGGGAAAAAAATTATAGGAAAATATGAGTATTTTTTCAAGGAGACCTTTGAAGAAGCCAGCAGGTATCTACATAAAAAAGGGATATTGATGAAAGTTTTTACCTAAAGGTTTACCACAAGGAAAACTTTGATTCTTTTTAATTGTTTATTACAAAGATTACTGTGATGGAGTAAGATAGCCATAATAGAATTTGCTTAACTGCAAACAAAATACATAATGTCACCTTTTTGGGGGATGATAGATCATGAAACAAAAGGAACTGTTTAATAATGTAATTTAAACTTTGTTGCTTTTCCACTTTTTCAATTGCGACATAGAGTCTCTTGACATTTTCGCTTCACTACAAATATGGATCGAGGGAGAAGAACCATAAAAGAGCGAGCTGTAAATGAAAAAGTGAAATTTTCTAAGAGAACGTTTGTCTAAGCAACAAAAGGAGAAATGAAAAGATGTCGTTTACATCTTAGGAGACATTCTTCAATTTGGAATTAAATTAAGAGAAAATATTATCTTTTTCACTGATAATATAATGATGATCAGGGACCGCGAAACCTGGTAGTTGGGGCGATATTACTGCCCCCTGTAAATCGTGGTTTCAATTTCCCCACTCGGCTTGATGAGCTTATTCTTCGGGTGTTCATGTTTCATGCTCAGGGAAATTTATGTGAGGGGAAACTGTCATGTGGGGAAATCGAATCAGCGAAATTGAATGTAGAGAAATAAAGTGTGGAAAAAATTTATATGGAACCATACCAGGATAGAATAACATAAAAAAATCAATCATTTAAATATAAAAGTATCCCCGTTTCTTCGCATGCTTCCTCGGTCCCTGATGATGATAATAAAGAATTTGATTATGATTGTGAATATTTAAGTGTGCTTATGCAAATATGAATTTTCAAGAACAGTATGGAAAGCAAAGTGCGAAGAAAAAATTTTTATTTTTTGTCAAATTTAATGTAATGTTGATGAACCAAACCAAGTAGAGATTCAAGCGACTGAGCAAAATGATGTAGCGTTTTTGAATTTCTCCAAATCATAAAAATCATTCTACACCTCAAGATTCTCCCCAAGTCAAAGCTGTTTTGGGATTAGTGAAGCGCAAAAGAATGAAATGAGATTGACATTTTTTACCACTCCTCGTTTAATTTTTTTTCAAAAGATTCTAGGCTGCGTTTAGTGTTATACCTGATTTTGACTTGAAATTCTTCACGATTCATGTGTGATTGCTTCTGGCACAAAGTGTTTTGTTTGATGTTGTGGTGATGAGTAAACTTGTACTTGAGAATGAATCAAGTTTTTGTTTGAAACTTTGAAACCAGGTTATTCGAGGGAAACGCAACCTGATTCGAATTTACTAGAGTCTTTAAGGTTTGATAAAGAAGAAAACGTGATTTTAATACAATTCAAAAGAGAAGGTATGTCTCGGCAATCGTGAAATTATGATCGAAGCGTATAAACGAGATCAGTTTCTTGTGGACGAACAAAAGTAAAATTTTCCAAGATACCTCAGCCTTTATTGTGATGGATGACAAAGAAAAGTATTTTGACACTAATGTGATCATATAATTATAATTTTTCTTGGCGCCAACTCACTTTAAAAGGAATCTGATTGAAAGATGCTGAAGGAAAAACGAAAGACCATGAGCCATTAACATTATTTTTCATAGATGCATTTTCACTGCAATCGTGAAAAATACTTTCGAGAAAAAAAAACTTTTTTTTAAAGTAGCCGATTTGAAAAAGGTGTACCTATTAGTTTAACCCACTCTCTTTTTTGTGGAAACTAACAAAATTTGAAGGACAGTCTTTGTTTTTGTAAAATTCTAGGAGAATTGAGTTTGCATTGCGGGAAAATAAAGAATGATAAGCCCATAGTGAAGTATGAGGCAATATTTTTGCAAAATTGTGTGAATGTAAAGGCCGCCATGTATGTAGTTAATTGAAGACGATGCACGACTCATGGGTAGAATGTGAAATCATTGATTGGATGAGTTTCATCTAGAAACCGGGTCAAAATCAACATTTCTCTTGGGATACGTATTACTGAATTTGTGACCAGTTTTAAAATTGGAGTACGTGAATCTCTAGGGTAAAACGTAAATATTTTATGACACAAGAGTGCAATCAAAGATTATCGAAGACATACAAAGTTGTCCAAAGGAACAAAATATTTTCGCTCGCTGAACCTAAAGGAAGAAATAAAATTTTTAAGCATATGAAATAGCATGAAAGTAGGAAAAATATGGGATTAAAGGTCAGAAATGCTGAAGAATATCTAACTTGTAAACTCGAAGGAGTTGGAATGGGGTTCAAACAATCTTTTAATGAAAATTCCGCGATCAAATTGGCGGCCGGACTAACAGAAGCAGGACACAAATAGCTTGTTCGCAACGAGTTGACAAATAACATGAGTGGCAATAATGGCCTGCGAACAATGCACACTATTCTAATAATGACTGTTTTTTGGTACGTGTTGTTACATGCATTACGCCATTTCCGGTGTAGCTCTACGTCTGTATCATTATCACTAGAATTATCGTTCTATGTCAGGAAGAAAATTATGCTTGTCGAATAGAGTAACTATCACCTACTTCTACGCAGATTATTAGCAGCACGTACTTCGTTCGAATCGTTTATAACAGACACCGATTTGAATGCATACAATGAGGAGAAGTACCATGTCTCAGTAAATTCAAAATTTCAAGGTTTATTACTAACGTTTTATAAAGACTACATATGAAATCTCGAATTTATACTGTCATATAAACAAATATTTTTTTGCAGTTTGAAATTTTTAGTAGGACAACAAACTATATGTATCGACCGCTTTAAGCGTAAAGGCAATAAAAATATATGAATGCATACAATCAGTCACTCATAAATTTCAGATGAACTGACCTTCACTACATATTTCTTTGAAATACGCAGTAATTTTACGGTTTTACTGAATAAAAAAGACTATCTATAAATGAATCAGGTATTTAGACGATAAATTGTCAAGGATCATAATAGTCAACTCCTTTTATTTGTGATTTTTAGAAAAATGCAAACTTATTCTAGAATGTTCTTTCTTTATTTTGGCTTATTTTACTAAGAATTTAATAAATATTTTTATAATTAATAATTTTTCATTATCCACATAACTTATTGCTTGGGATTTTGTTAGCCTCTTGATAAATCCAGGGAACGTACTCTGCCATTCAAAAAATAACATTAAAATTTAGTAAAATTTATTCCTAGTTTTTTAAAATGTTTGTTAATGTTTGTTTGTCAAATACTTGAGACTCTAGTGTATACACCAGGAGCTCTTGGTAATGCGCATTGTTCGCCCCAGGACGTTATTCCTACAATATAATGTCGATTGTTTTCTGGATTTTGTACAAAGAGCGGCCCTCCTGAAATCAGATGGGAAATAGATGGTTAAAATAGCAGTAGTATTTTACTGATTAGACTGTTGGCAGTTTCGTCATTAAAGATCTGAAAGATTACCTGAGTCACCCTAAATATAACATTTTTAGGATAGAATGTTGCAAATAATTAAATCGTGTAAATCTAGATCAATTTGATATCTGTAAATAATAAATTTTTTAGATTAATTTCTCACGGGACATGTGTCTATTCCTCCGTTTTTAATGTCGCCAGCGCATATCATGTGGCTCGTAACTCGATTCTAAAGCAACAAATGTAATTATAATAATTTGATGATCGTTAAATTGCAGTTAGTGTTTACTGCTGGATTGGATTTTAATTAAATATCAAGTTACCCTATAATACGAAACAGATTCTTGAGTGCAAACATCATGAGTCAAAAGAGGAAGGCAGACATGTTGCAATACATCGGATTTTGGACCTTTGAAGCTTATCTGACCCCAACCAGCGGCGTAAGCGTATTCTTTTAAATCATATGAATCATCGTATGGCAGGCATATCGGTCGAATAAATGTGTTCTCAAAGTCCACCGTCTCGGATAATTCCACGAGTAAAATATCGTTGTAGTCTGCGAAGAAATTCAAGTACGTTTAAACTGCAATTCAATTTAATTGAAGTAAATTGAATTAGAAATGATTTAAATTAATACTCATGACTGGGTTGTATTTGGGGTGAACAATTAGCCTCTGCGCTTTAATCTTCAAAGTAGGATGTTGCTTATCAGTTGAATGTATCAGATTCTTCTCATTGAGCCATACTTCCGTTGTCTCTGTAGTCCGCCTGTTTATAATAAGAATATTTAATTATTGACTTGATTATTGTAATCTAAACCAGATTTCTTAATTTAATTTAAATTTGAACTTTAATTTTTGAAAGAAAATTATTTGGGAAATATTTGGAGGAATTTTCCCTTTCATTCCTGGGGAATGAAATGGAGGGGAATATTCTTCCAAAGTAATTATCTTGTAAAGCAGTGCGTGGCACTAAGGACAAGCTTGTTTGATATCAAAGTTCCTCCACAAAAATGTATCGCTGATCCGTTAGGTAGCCGATGAACCAAAGCCACCACCCAGGGGAACTGACTCGGATCCGTTATGCTCCCATTGGCGACGAGTGAAACTGGCCGGTTGTATCGTAGGAACGGTTTATTATCGCTACAGTCTTTTAGCTGCTGGGTCACAGTCTGACTGTCATTGTACGCATGTTCTCCGCATTCTAATTAAAATATAATTCATACTATAGAAAATTTTATCAAATTAAATTAAATTAACTACTACTAAATAGTCGAATAAATTAACAAACTGCAATCAGTGCCCAAAGCTGGCGGGAGGGGTTTCTTGACCTTATGTGGCTCAAACGGACTAGGGTCAAATTCACTATTTTCATCTACTACAGGATGTTCTATCTGGTGAAATATTTCGGACTCTTCAATCCGATGATTCTGAAAAAACAAAATAAAATCCGTTAAAAAATTAAATATACAGATCAAGATATAATTTCTATTAATAATTTATATTACTTACCCTTTCGCCTGTAGCGAAACTTGCTACAAATACCAGTCCCAAAAATATTATGCAAATTTTTGATCCCATATTGATTCAATTAACTTCACTAAATAAGTGGCAAGTATCAGGTATGTGCAGTTGCATGCATATAACCAATTACTAAACTAAGCTGTGTTGTTATCTTAGTGACTTTTGCTAAACCATCAGCTAAATACGAAATACATTTTGTAAAGCTAATTAGGTATTACAGAGCCACGACACATTAAGCTTAGCCAAATTAGCTGGTTTGTAGTATTCGTACCCGTATGCATCATTTCCTTTTTTACTTAATCTCTGCTTAATCCTAGAAATCCGGTTTGGCAAGCCTTTGCTTTTTGCCAACCGCATGAACATGAAATGTCACTTTTGAAAGAGTTAACCAATTGGGGACAATCGGAGACTCTTAGGTACATACAGTGATATGATTTGATATCTTGAGGATAACGAGGTGCTATATGAGACTGCCAAAATATAATCAAGTAATTGCTATCCGCACAGATATTTTATTCAGGTCAGGTACAATAAACGTACAAAGCTCTCGATAAGAATCATTAAAGAAATTTGAGATCCGTCCAACTCCATTAATTAACGAGGTCCTACGCGGAACACCAGTCAGCATCCTCTACAAAAAAAAATATAAAAAACGTTGAGATTTTATCAACTCCAGTCCAATGGGAAATGACAAAGTAGAAATTTTACAAATCACCAGTGTTATGCAAAATCCACTCGGCATACAAAGAAACTCTTGTGTACACAGCTGGAGTGTGACCTCTATTGTGAAATTCATATCCCCACGAGGTAATCCCGATTAAAGATGTCCTTCCATTTAAATAGACAGTTAAAGGACTCCCTGCATCTCCAATACAGTCCGTAGTACGCACTGGTCCAGGAGGAGTTAAAAACCCGGCGCACATCATATTATCCGTGATGGCGCTACCATGTCTAGTGTCTCTACGACACACTCCATTATCTAAAATTGGCACTTCCGCAGCGCATATCCTGTTCACACGGCCTTGACCCCAGCCAAAGATTTGGCCGTAGCGACCAGAATAATCGAATCTACTCACGGAGGGGAGGCACACGGGAGTAAAGTAACTACTGCTGGTTGTTATATCCACCGGTTGGGTCATTTTAATTAATGCTATATCCTAATAAATTCAATAAAAATTTATATTTTATAAAGGGGCATTGTGAGAATTTGCAAGATTACATAAAAAAAAGTTTATTACATTATCTCTTTGTCCTCTACGATAATTTGGGTGGACTATGATCTCCTGCACGTTTAGCTTAGAGGTCCCAACGTTTAAATGGTGATTATTCAGCGTACTGTGAGCCGTCAGCCATACTTGAACCCCATTAGGATGAAGGCTAAAATAATCCGGAAGGATTTTGCAAATAATTTTATATTATTTACAGTTAAACACTTTTCATAAAAATGTGCATATTTGTTCCTACCGATCCATGCAAGTGGCTGAAGAGAGGACATATCTAAAATTTCATAAAATATTTTTATCATCGAATCACGCGTAAAATTTAGGGATAATGATGCATGAAACATGATTAGGATAAAATTGCCGGAGAGAATATTTCCTCAAGGATCATTTTCTTTTTATATTTTATAACTTATATAATTCTAAATCCTGACTACCTGTCATTGATTAGTACGCCGGCACAGTGAGGTCGACCACCCGCAATTAGTCCGCCACGAACAATAGCCACTGTCCACGGTCTCAAATTTATATCTGCTTGATCGGATGGAGGGACGCGAAACGGCAATTTTCCGCATTCTGCAAGTTCATAAAGATTTTCTATGTACGCATGTTTCTTCAAAAGATATTTTTATGGTCATTTCGAGTTTTTTTTGTGGTAGAGTCGCAAAATACTTGAGAATCGATTGGCATTGATTCTTACCACATGCGGCTCTACCATCGCCGTCGGATAATACACCAGGTTCATTGTCGAGGTTATCCTCGTCGCGAAGGACGCCAAATTCATATTCAGTCCTATTTTCTCTAGGGGATGGTGATAATATCGTGGGAAAGTCTACGTCGCCTCGCTTTCAAGTCGAATTGTCAGGGAGGAAGTCATGTAGTGAACAATGTGTAGCAATTTTAGAGTTACCCCAGGGAGATGATTTGGTGAAGATGATGCAATTTTTGTAGATGATGTGATGATTATATGAAACAAAAAGAAAAAATGATTCGCGTTAGAATACAATTGTAAATTTATGAAATGCATTTTGTATCTGCAACATACAAAACAGTTTATTTTT